>JAVQJD010061147.1:0-19086 GCA_036023655.1 Nannoperca australis | reverse complement strand
CCATATCGTGGTATAATATCTCTGCAAAAGGCTTTTGCTACGGTCAAAGCATCAGGACGTTTTGTGGGAAACATCTCAACCCATTTTGAGAACGCATCTATGATCACTAAACAGAACTTTCTCTCTTTCTAAAGAGGATTTTGATTTTAAAGAGACAAGATTACATCAACTCTATTCGGGCCTCTTATGGATGTCAGTTTTCATTTTACGGCTCCAGTTTGTATTCTGTTTTTCCTTTATTTTAACTCTTTGTCCTGTAATTATTTTGATAATTTACTTTTATTACCTGCCCCCCTGTTTAATATATTGTTCCATGCACTTTATCTCCCAATCTCTTGTTGAAGTCTTAAAATGTTTAATACCCAGTTCTCCCATAAAGCAGCTTGTAACCTTGTTTTGTAAGGTGCTGAATGGTTTCAGCCGTTACAAGTCATCAACCAGTCACATGCTGTGGCTGACTGGTTGTGCTGCTTTCTGCCTTCACAGCTTCAGCTCGCTCCCTCTTCTCTAGTTTTGTATGAGTCACTGACGGAATCGCACTCCTTGTGTATTATATATATTCAATATCTCAATGATATGATTTGCTGGTCCCAAAGTTTCTGACCAACATGTGTAACCATGGTAACATGCTGGTAAAGTAGCAAGTCCGAAAGGAGACACACTTTGCATTTCTTTTAAACATTTTAAGCCCAACATTGTTCAACAATAAGTAGATGCATCACCATGGTGTTCATATAAATACCACGTCTGTGGAGAAGAGGCTACCAATACTTGTTAGTGCACTACTAAGAGTGGCAAAGATGTACCAAGAAACGGTATCTATTTAAAAACTGTACTACCACAAAATATTACCAACTAATACTGGTTGCAATGCAGTAAGTGAGATAATCTACTCCACTCCCTACAGTTCATAAGAAGCAATTGACCTTCACATTGTTTGCAATCAGTAACTGAATGGCTCAGTGTAGATTATTTTATACTTTACACCTGATCCAGAGGCAAACACAAGGTTCTTTAAAACACATTTTGCAATAGGTTATTCCTTATTAATGACTAGATCAAGGTGCTCTGCACTGAAATGACCAGCCTTTGCAGGGTTTTGGCTTTGCATTCAAAATTAATCAAACATTCTATATCATAACCAGCAACAGAGGTTCATGAACCTGTATTTCAGTGTGTTTGTCAACCCTTCCAGGCTGTAGCCCATACCAACGTGCATTTAGCGAGAGGCAGTGTACATTGTGGGTCAGCAGTCTTTTGGAGGGCTAATTCAACAATAGAGAATAACCTAACAAGTATATCTTTAAAATATGCAGGAAAACTGGAGCAGCTGGTGTAAACCCAAGAAAACCTGCATGCAGAGAGAGTGAGAGTCAGCCGGGTGAGTCGGTTTAAACTCAGGACTAGAGCTCCATGCTAACTCTGTGTCTGCAATATAACATATTCAACCAAACAAAATCATACTAAGGCATAGTTCATATATCAGGATAGCAGTACAAAAGAAAAGCATTGGTACAAAGGAGATATTATTGTATCAAAATTCTTTATTCTCAAATAGTTTTCAAAATAGCTGATAGATAAACTGTGTCTCTTTAACATCAGGTTGTGAGGCTGCATTCACATACAGTATCTGTTTAATCATTTATAACACTGCATGTTGTTTCTCACTCATTATCCCATGAAAGGACAGAAAAATTAAATTTTCCACCCTTTAATTCAAAATTTAAGAGTACCTTGTTGCACCAGTCAAGATAGGAGACTCCAAAACTGTTACCAATTTGCTAATGCTGCTTCTAGAGCCTAAATTGACCACAATTTAATTTTCCACTCTAAACCCCAGACTGTCTAAGCAAGGAGAACCAGATTCCTACTCGTTCAGACAGACATTAGGTCAGATTTTGTAAAGGGGTCACGTCATCCAAAATCTTTTGTGCCTGTGGAAGTCATCCCACTCCCAGATATAGACATTAGGATCAGCCACACAGGGCTGCTGTTACACAAGAACACTGCATTTTAAAGGAAGTGTCATCTTCAACCCATCCATGAATATGGTTCATGACATTGTGACACTAAACATCCGGTGTTCATTTTTTGTTCAATGAAAAGTGTGTGTGTATCTAAAATCAAATAAAAAGAAACAAAAAGAAAATATATTTTAATGTGAAAACTCGCTACCCAAAATAGTTCTATTTATAATCACATTATATATTATATCTTTTCAGTAAGTGCTGATTTAAAACCGGCAATATTCAAAAGACACACATACTCTGCTGTGGAGGAGATGGAACTGACACACGTTTTGTAAGACTTAAGTGTTTTAGATTTTGAATGGGAGATTTTTTTAAAGGTGTGACCCAGAGATAAGGGTCTCTCCAGTATGGAGGGCAATTAGCTCTGGTTTCACAAGGTTTTATGTTCCTGTGTAAAAGCAGCCATAATGGACAAAAGAGATCATATGACATTTTGATATTTGATACCCAGTTTGAACCATAGATTTTTACATGGTGAGTAACAGTAAAAACATAGACTATAATGAACAAGATTTTGTTGTACCTACATCATTAATCATAAAAAGTACAGCATGTTTAATAATTTGTTTTGTTTTTTTACAAATTCTCCATAAAAAATAGATTTCTGTACAAAACCTTTTTTTCTTTTGCACCTACTTCAAGTTCAGCAGCACATGATGATGGTGAGAGGCGACAGCGATGATAATGACGGTGATGATGGTGCTTAAAACGATAACATTAATGATGATGGCAACTTCCTGGTGAAGATTTGTCATTTGAGACAACAAAAATTAAGTACACATTTATAAGCAACAAACTTACTTACTGCATGTCAATGTGTGTTGCGGAGAATGCATCCTGTTACTGTAACGTGTCAATGTAGCATTGATTTGTGTGGCGTCCCAATCTACAAGCTGCCATGTGTCGAAATGATAGTTGTTCATCCTTTGCACTGATGAGCAAAGCAGAGCAGCACTCAACTCACGTTCAATTCAGACACAATTTAGGTGGTAGATTTTTTTCAAAGCTCTGATACTGAACGTATGGCATGAGAAGTTGGTCCAATCCAAACTAGTGAGAAGAAGGTGAAACAAAGACCTGCAATACTGAATATTTTAATGTGATTACTCATCAAACTGAAACTGAGAGCAGCCCAGATATATGTAGTATACATGTGTATGTCATGGACAGAAGATAAGAAAGTTCGGCGGCATCTCTCTCCAGTCCTCCCTGGGTACACTTTCACCACTGTTAAATGTTTCCATCTTGATGTAATTTAGATACATCTTATTTTTGCGTTCAATGTGTTCTGTTTTTAGTAATTGGTGGGGGAAGCTCATATCTGCCATGTGACATTGTGTGAAAAGGCAATATGTGACATTTACAATTTTAGCTGGTATTTTTTTAAGCTTGCAGCAGCCTGTGCCCCTTTGTTTCAATGAGGACTGCTGACAATACAATTTTAGAGAAAGTGAGGGACAAATGTGGAAACTTCTTGTGAAACTGTGAAAAGTCTTAGCTGAAGAACAAACAACCTTGGCATTTTAAAGTTTAGTGGGTAGTTGTATTTTTCTTAACAGCTGTCGCTCTTTTAAACATGGACTACTAATGATGTCGAATGAAGGACAAATGTGGAAACTTTAAGACAAATTTTGAAAAATATATTGCGTGAGGAAAACATTATGTAAATGTTCAAGGTATCTCAGAGAAGGGACGTGTCAGGTTCAGAAGAATAACACGCAACTCATTTTAAAAAGTTGTCTGAGAGAGGGTAAAGGCAGGAGGTCCCTGTATCAGCCTTACACTATGTGTAGCCTCTCCTTTGTCTTCCCTACATATTCCAACCAAAACAGAATAGCTACAAGAGTACAAAAGTATCTCATTACACTAAAAAGGGTTCTTTCTTATAACATTTGATTATATTAGTTGCAACACACTTTCGGCTTCAATAAAAATGTCCATTGAACGTTCATGTTCACAAAAATGCTCTTTATCATGAACAATTCAATAGACCTCCTTTTTCTGCTAGTCATAGCTGAGAAGAAACACAGGTCTCACAGGAGTGCCTTTCGTCCCATTTCAATCATTCACATTCCTTTAATTTTAATTAAATGGTCAAGAAACTGGACACAACGGATATCTATTTTTGTGACCCTGTTGAAGACGTTTTCATTGAAACAGATACTTTAATATATTGAATAAAACTGTTATATCTCATTTCTGTTTAGCTGTAATCTAGCACTTCAACACTCCATGGCTGGATTCACTCTGTGTCTACACCTCCACCATGACTCAGCATATCTTTATCAGAGTCTGAGTATTAGAACCAAGGAGAAAAAATATTACAAAAACATTGTAATAACTTTCTCCTGTAAACTTCAATTCAATTTAATTCAATTTCAACTTGCGTCCGTGTCTGTCATATAGAGCCACTTTGCACTTCCCCGGACATCTGTGGGTACACAAGATCTGAAATCTAACCTCTGTTGTACCTCTGAATAAACAGGGACAACGTGGAGTCTACATTTTCTTGTTTGGGCACACTAGGAGATCATATCTGTCATTAATTGTTAAAAATTAGACCTGTTATTACGTCTGTGGAAACCTTGCAGCCTCTAATTCACTCTAATCAGACTCTATTATGCTCTCTTGACTCCATAGGAAATCTCAACTGAATTAATTAAATCAATTAAAATAGGGAAACTGGGAGCACTCCAGCAATAAAAAGAGAGGAGGCTCACTTATACTTTGAGCAGACGCTCAACTGTTGTTTACAGATGTCTTCTTTATTTCGGTGAACAGATTTTGAACGTGTGTCTTCTGTCTTGTCGCACTCCTTAACCATTGCCAGTATTACAGCTAGTACACACATACACACACACACACACACACACACACACACACACACACACACACACACACATCTGCATATTTTTATATTCTGCGCCTCACACTCCATGACCATGACCCTGACACTGTGAATGACAGGCAAACAATGGATATTATACCAACAATATCTCGTAGTCATGCTTCAACAATCCCCATTGTTTCAGGACATTTCATTTGCAACATTCAGTTCTGGAATAGATTCATTTTCAATTAAATGAGCTCAAAATGTAAATAGAAAGTACAATTTCCTTGACAATTCATTCTCACTTGATGTGACAACCTTCTCATGCCAGATGTTTAATTTTTTTTCCTGTTTTGTTTCAGGGAAAATCCACTTTGATTTGAGTGATTTTAGAGTCTTGGCTTTGAATATAACACTGCAATATAACATGTTTCATGGGCAAAACCATCAATATGTGTGAATGAATGGATTTGTGATTTATTGTTTGTAGGTATGATAGTATGATGGAATGAGATTGAATATATGGGGAACGTAAAAGAAAATTCATTTGGACAATAAAAATCATGCAGGTTAAAGCAAGTGCCTTAAGTGTAAACGCCAGAATGGTGCGCATGGAGTGTGAAACAAACAAGAAACAGGCCTGAAGACACTGAAAGACACTCTGAAAGCAGTTACATCTGTAATCTAAACCAAGTGCAGCATCTTTTGAAAAATAAAAGTATTTTGAGAGAACACTGCGAGAAATAACAAGCTTGGCAAGTGATTTGAAACAAGTGAATATTCTTAAATCCTGCAGACTCATGGGTGTTAGTACGACACTGTGACTGAAAATACCAGGCAATAAGCTGAATGCAAGGTCTCACTCGCTAAGCTTGTGTATTTGTTGCAGTGAGGTTCCAGCATTGATAAGCAGGATGTAACTTACTCTGCACACGAGGTATTTCTCAAACAATGGGCGGCTCCGCGGGCAATAACTATTGACAACAATAATTGTGCATGTTGTCTTCATACCGTATCTGTTTGTCCTCTGCCTTAAATGACCAATTCTCATTCAAATCACACATACACTGTGGGCTCTTTAAAAAGGTGTGTTGAAATAAAATCATGTGCATCAGATATGTAAAATGTGTTGAAAGATGATGCATGATAACATGAGTAGTTGGGAAAACTTCCAACACATCTTTTTAAAGAGTTAATCAGTCACATGTTGTTTCTGAAAGCTCACACTGTCTGCTACTACAAGTGATTAACTGAATAAATTAGCTCACATTGAGATACTTTTCGTCTTTGTGTACTATTTAGTGTACCTTAATAGCACTGTACAGTTGCTCAGAAAATGATGGAGTTTAATACCTGTAAATAAAACTAGCAGTGTGGTACAAGTGTTTCAGTGGGACCATAATGCAAATTATGGATGTAAGCCTTTCTGTATATTTCTTTCACATATTATAGTAGCAACAGTGTTCAGTGTGTGTTTTCAGAAACAGCCACTGTTCTAAAGTTGGCAAAAAAAAAAAAAGAAGTGGTGTCATTACGTGACACTACAAGCTCAGAGGTCCACAGGTAAGCTGATCCCAACTTTCTGGTTGTCTAGCATGTTGTCATGGCAACAAAATAAACAACGGTATAGCATGTGGTCACACCTTCTGCTAACAGGGAGTGTGAAATATAAATGTGTATATACAAACACTCTGTAACCCTGTATTTAGTCAGTTTGCCGTCTTTTTAAAGATATACGTTTTTGAATAAAATTCTCTTTTTTCAATGACTCATTTTTCAAACCCATTTCACCCAAAAAGTATTCATTTTTTCATAACCCAGTCAGAAAAACACACTAGTGCAAAATTTGTGCAGTTTAAGAGTTTATATAAAGTTTATATTTTGGGGTCCCCAGCAGCAGTGGTTTGGGAAGTCCCATGGAGCCACTGGGTTTTTGAACATGGAGTCTGTTCATCAATATCTTCACTGAAGAAAAATGCCCGAAGAGACAATTAGAGACAACTATTTGCCTCCGTTTCCACAGCAACCTGTCCTTGTCTCTCTTTTCCAACATGACTGACAGAGGCATCTATCTGTCTGTGTTCATCTGTTATTGTGTTCATCTATTTCTGATTCTGTGGCTGGAGAGTATACTGTAGAAAAGAAATCAGTCATCACTTGACTGATAATCCCGACCAGAGTTATAAGAAGACAAATCATTTCCTGGATTTGGCCACAGCTGATTGCAGCAGTCAACGATCTTGACAGCTTATTGCCTCCAGGCTTCCACTTGTTCAGCCACCAAGCACATAATCCTGGCTAGTCCAAGAACAAGAATCAGTTGTCTGACTCTTTGATTGTGTTAGACAGGCCTCTGGAAACCAGTCCATTGTGTACAACAGCCTGGCAACGCAAATATCTAGCTTTCTGGTTCAGCACAGTCTGCCTAGTGCTAGTGTGGAATAAAGTGTACAGGACTGATTTTAAGTGTGTAGTATTTCTATTGAATATTCAAAAACATCCAAAACTCATCTGGAACTGGTTCACAGGTTGTCATAATAAACCTGGGGAAAATAGCATTTGCAAATGCTTCATTTGGTATGTTTTAACCTAATTGGTTGCCAAATACTGTAGGTAGACATTTTCATAAAAGGCAAAACAGTAAGTGGCAGAAGGTAAAGACAATCACAGAAACCTATTTGAAAATCCATTATTGGCTGACAATTCAACCTATCTAACTCTGTGATTGTCCTGCTATATGAAATCTAACCCTTTCAGTTCTCAAGTAGGCTAAAACAAACATTTTAAACTTATCTGCAACTGTTATTTGACCCTGGTTTGTCTAGTACTAGTCCACCACTCCTAGTACTAATTTAATTCTGAAAGTAATACTGAGAGTACTTTAATAAGAAAGTATACTTTTCTTTAAAATAATTGGTTTGGTTGAACTTGTCACTGCATTGACTGCATGCAGTTGTCAACTTAACAGCAGTCTGTATGATCAATATCCGAATTCCAACTAAACAGACTCTGTAAACTGTCACTGTGTCAGAGAGTCCAGTCCTGTCAAGTCCAGCGTGATGGAAGTCCAAAGCGAGATTTTTGGTCCAGCACCATTGATGGTTTTTGCGTGGACATATTAGGAACCATCCAATTACTATTCGATGTCTGGAGGGGGTTGACGGGTGGAACAGTCTATGTGCTTCTCCTGAGGGCAGAACCTTGCATCGGTCAAACCCATGTCTGGCCTAGCAAGGGAGTTAGTAAGCCTATACCACTGTGCACATTTGGCATGGGGTTAGGTTGGGTAAACCACTATTCAGGTTGCAGGGAGAGTACTTGAGGGCCATATGACTCTGGCCCTATCCATAAGGAGGTTGGGTCAAATTTAGCAGAAGTCTACTTAGACAAGCACTGTTCAATGAAGTAGTTGCTCTTGGAGGAAGTTCAATTAGTTGTTCCATCTTTCTGTGTTTTTTCATGATGTCTGAATAGCAACAGTGCTTAAAAAGAATTGTGGTCTCAGCATTGATCTCCTGAACTACGGATTTTATGTTAATTGATGACATTGATGTCATTATCTACTCCCTTGTTTATTGTTTCCAACTCATTTCACTCTTTCAGACTACAGGGAGATGTGGATGATACCATTGTTCGGGTCAGAGGTGGAGCAGAGCTGCATCACTGTGCAGATTATGCTGACAGAGGACCAGCATGCTACAACATAGACTGCTCACGATGACGAGTCCAAATGATAACTTTGTTCTTTCTTCTCTGAAACCACACCGCAGGCTGCAATAGGGAGGCTGGACTGAACCACTGAGTAGGTAGTGGCAGGTTTGTTGGACTATACCACAGTGCAGACTGTATTCAGTGTGGTATCGAATCGAACTGCCTTAGCCTCAGTAGGCTTCATGTTGGTATCATACATTGGGTTTTCAAATGATGCCTGGCCATTGGAGCTCTCATGGCCAACATAGCCATTGAACTGGACCTTGGGGCGTGTTCTGAAAAACAAAGGAGAAGGAAATAATGGTGTTAATGGCAGATATTTGATTTCACAAAGATGTCTCTGCAAAATTTCATTTAATATTTTGAAAAATAAAAATAAACAACGACCAAAATGGTGCAGGCCTCTGAAACACCAAATGACAAGTAAAGCACAAACACAAAGACATTTTAAGACGGCGAGATTAAGTTGCTCAAATTCGTTGATGTCCAAGTTTTAATATACAAGATGTAACTGTTGCCAATGATACAAAAATGACATGGTTAGTTACTTTGGTCTTTTACTGGTATTGTCACTGGTAGTGCTGAGCACAGTAAGAAGCTTTAAGTTAAAAGATTCCAGCTGACTGCAGGATAGTAGCACTTAATTAAGTCAATTTCAAAAGTCTAAACATTTAAAAATAAGAAGAAATCATATTTATCATGACTAATCTAAAAAGCACAGGTGTTCAGGGAAATATAGAATGTATGAGTTCAAGATTAACTGAACAACAGAATGTCTTAGTGCTACTCATGTATAGGAAAAACCTTAACTGAATATTGACTATATTTATCTTTGTCTTTAGTTCTACATGTTTAATCAAAAAAGTAAACTTAAAATACCCTTCTCTGTCCTTTCAGCTGTCTTGTTAGACATGTTGGTCCACAGCTTTACTTTTGAGATTAAAGGCACAAACATAGTAAGAGAAGGTTCCTGGTAAAAAAATAAAATAAAATCTACAAATTGCAGGGGAAATTACAGCAGGAGCAAGAACACGAACCATAACAACTGCCTGCTTCAGTGGTTCAGCTGCCCAGTGCCCATGTGCTGCTCTAATGCGAGTGTGTCAGCGAACATGCCACCTGCCATCATCCTGCAAATGGTACCCAGTGATTTTAGTTCAAAAGAATATATTATTGCTCAATCTGCCTGAATAATGATTTTAATAAACTTTCTGCAGGGGTTCAAATGAATGAGATATGACTAGCCCCTCGTAACTTGTCTGTTTGTTGCAGATTACATTTTTGGATAATCAGGTCCTATAATCCAGTTAGATATAATCACTTACTCCCAAACCCTGTGGAACTATTAGCAGGAGGAGTGGTGCAGCTGAAACGCTGTTTGACTCTGACCTCATTAAGAGTGTGTGTCTGTGTGTGTGTGTGTGTGTGTGTGTGTGTGTGTGTGTGTGTGTGTGCGTGCGCACTGGTAGAAATCCAACCCTGGGGAGCCACTAAACCTACCCTACATGCTCAACCCATTACTTTACAAAACTGCACACACACCAACACACACCGCAGACCTCCCTGCGTGGCAGTAGTTCAAATCGCTGCGCTAGTTTCTGATTGTGGCTGTAGGTGCAATAGTTATATTTTATTGGTAGAAAAAATGCACACATAATTGCTTTGACAGTATTATAGATACTGTACAGGCAAAAGAGCCAAAGCAGGAAGAAACTGCAGTACACACACTCACACCTTGCTTTTGGTTTCTCATTTAAGCTGTAAATATTATTTAAGCTATTCTATTGTTTGCCATTATGTTGGACTACGAATTATGTTAGCAAAGTTAACTTTACCACACACCTGCTAAGTCAAGATGAAAGTAATGAAAGTTAAAGGTAACAGTAGAAAAAAAAAGCAACAGCACACAGAAGTACACACATTACTTGTCTCAATTAGAGCAGTTTACAGTAGGTCAAATACTGTATTTGTTCTTGATGATTGTTCATGCTGACAGAGAGATGACAATGAGATCAAAGACAAAATAAAATGCCCTCCGTCTTGCTTTAAATGATTGCTTTGACAGAGTAGGGCTGCACTGCCTTTAAAAACTTTAAAATTATATGTAAATTTTCTCCTGAGTATAAATGTCACGCCAATTACTTCTAGCTGATATGAGGAGTCTCTTTCTTTCATTTGCCTCTGAAACAACATTTTGGTTTATATATTTCGGGTTTATTTATATATTTAAAAGTTGTATTTATTTATATGTCAGCAATAGAAGACAGTACACAATTCAGTTCAGTTCCAAAAACTGTGAAGCCTCACTAAACAACATGTAGATAAATCTTAAAACAAGAAATGCAATGTTTGATGGAGGATGTGGCGGCGGGCGGAGATCTGGTTGCTGTTTGAAACCAGGTGAATGACAGGTGCCAGTCTTACCTGCCGCCAGGCCCCCAGGTGTCTTTTGGTCTCTCATTGTCATCTGTGTCAGCAGACAATGTCCTGCATACAACCATCAGCTTTAATATACATCCACTAGCATTGCGCTAGCACACACAACAACTCAAGCAGGGTGTGTAACAAAAGTGTAAAGTAATGTAAAGGTTAGTAATCTACTAGGATAATCAGCTATTGGTACACTATGCTGTATGTATGTCAGTATCTGTGTAAACCTGCATGGCCCTGCACAGAGCAGTCAACATCTGAGCATTCACATAGACTATACTAACTAGATAGTACATAGCAAAGCACATTACTAACTGGTTAACAAAGCATGTTTCTACCTGGACTTAGAGTCTGTGTTTCATCAATAACATCAATAGGTGAGGACACTACACTTTCACGGCAGACAGACTTACAATAGCATACAACGACCAGAAATGACAATCCAGCAGATTAACATGTAATAATGATTATTGTTAGATGAGTAAGATGACTTTGTCAGCTTCTGAATGACGAAGTGCAGAAGTCAAAACACGGCTCAGATGAAGAATCTCATGCACGTCTTAAACAGGCAATGTTAATGATGACATTTTACCCTCAATATAATGCATAAGTAACTCAGCATCTTAAGGCATTGTAAGTCTTTTGTGAACCTTCCAAGAACAATAATTCATATCTAAGGTCAATCCGATTTAACCTTCATGGTGTGCTTGGAGTTTTAGAGCTATAATTGTGTTTTAAAACTCCTGTAAACTTGCCTGTCCTTCCAAAAAAAACCTCTTATCTGATCCACTCAGTATATTTCAGTGTGTCTTCTGGGATGTTGGTGCAAGGTTGTCAAAGGCACACATGCTGGTGGACTGCCGATTTGAAAGGTCGCAAGTAAATTACTTTTCTTCCTGCACCTGTTTGGTAAGACTTATTTTATATTTCATACACAACCAAATTCACATCAGTATACAATTTTCAGTGTCATTAAGAAATATTTTTACTAGGTTTGTTCATTGGGTGATACTTAACAATAATTTCACCCACAATTGCTTGAAGGATGGACAATTTGTCAAATGTTTTACTTTGAGAAGCCTGATGAACAAAGGCTCAAGTTTTAGTACTGGGGTCCCACCAACATTTACCACAAGGCAGAACAGGAGCCTTTAGAGACCACAATGCAATGCTGCCGAAAATAAGTTAGTGGGTGTTTCAAGGAAAAATCTTGTGAAAATGAAACATGCAAAGACACTAGAAATTATATATAGTTATATCTGCATAAAAAAATATTTTAGGTGGATATTTTTCTTATTTTCAAACATTAGGTGAACCTGTAAAGATTGACTGATCAAGATGCGGTTCGACTGTGTTATAATTTCACTTTTACTTTACTATTCTGTTCATTACTTTTGACTGAGGCCATCAAACCTACCATTTTGTACAGAGACAGCAGGCAAAGACTTGTTTTGTATTCTACTCTCCTGGTTGTTTTTCTTTGATGGATTTACATTGAGAATATATAGTAGCTTACCTGTGCTTGTAGAGGTAGAAGGCAAATCCAGAAAGGATGAGGGCAAAGAAGGGAACTAAGATGGCTGCTGCCACAGAGCTGCTGTTTGTGTAGGGGTTGGATGGGTCCATTGCCATGGTTACAGGGCCTGGGAATAGATACAGATAAACTCACACATACCGGAACACATAACATGCAAACACCCTGTTGTACACGTGTAATAGATGTTTCTTGCATTATTAGTCTGTATACTTGAGCCCTGCTTCTCATGTTTACTCAGTCAGAAGTGAGATTTATTTTACACTACATTAACCAAGACATTTCAATAATATTACTTCAATCTGACTGAATATTTTATTTTTCATTGTCTACCATTTTCAGAATGACATTGTGCTTCAGGAAGATCAAGGCTGTATTTGTTTGTTGTGGTTGTTGGTGCTGACGTTACAGACAGACTTACCTTGCCGTGTCAGATGAAACTTCCCAAAGTCTTTACTGTGAATGTGTCCCTGGTAGACAAACGTCTTCTGGTCTGATTCTGCAGTCACCTGGAAAACAAAACAGAAAGTTTAATATGAGCTCTTTGCACATATAGTGGGAGGGACTGTATATGTTTTTTTAGCATTAAGGGAGAAAAAAACAAGTGCTGCATTTGACGCAGAGGTAGTATGGTGGACAGTCTTCAACTCTGTTAAGCAAAACCACAGAAGAAATTTTAACTATGAAAACACATCTCCACATCCTCCTCTCTGCAATGTTTTACCCCCAAATTCCCAATTGTAATGTCTTCTTCAAACAGTAAAAAGATAGTTTTTTCAGGAATCACAACTTGGCCATTTTTATCCTGACTCATTCGCAGCATGATACATTGGCTGTCTATGTGTCTCCTTCCTTCCTTCGTACATCCTTAGCATAGCTACTATGTTTCACAACCTTCCCACTTGGTTTCTCCATCCCACGCTCTCTCCTCAAACACGATCAGATTTTTTATCCCTTCCCCAGTTGTAGACAGCTTCAAATATCACACCCAACTAAGTTAAAAAGTCTACATGGAACCCCACAAAGCTCACTGCCTATGTTAAATTTTTTCTAGACACCCTTAGAATACAACCTTCATATTAAATTTGGCTGACTGAATACATCCACAGTCTAAAGAAAGAAAACACAATGTATGCACATCCAAGAGAAATTATAATCAATTCAAAATGTGAAATAATTCAACAATATCTGAGACCCAGTTTTGTGTTTTTTGGGGGAGTTACATGCTGGAACTATTTATTAGCCATGCCAGTAATGTCATAGAGTCTCTGTGGCATGCCTTGCAATCTCACTGTGACAACAATGCTGTGTCTGAAATCAGTTCCTCATTTACACATTCACTACTTCATATATACAGTTTACTCTATAATGAGCAATAAAGTGCAATGCCTTTTTTTGGGGCACTAAAATGTTTAACAGTTTTTTATCTTATTTTACTAATAAAAAATAAATGAGAAAAAAATATCTTAATTGGTGAGCTTTAGAAGTTCTATTAGAAAGATTTTTTTAATCTTTGGCCAAGCTAGCAGTTTCCCTCTGTTTCGAGTTTTTATGCTAAGCTAAGCTAGCTGTAGCTTTATATTGTTCTCATCTACTGTATCTGATATTCTGTTCTTTTACCCCTTTATCTACTGTCTGTAAAAAAAATAATATCAGACATAGTTGTCTGAAAAGCTGTCATGCTGTGTCCACTGGGCAGAGAGATCATCCCAGATGACAGATGGAAATTAGATGTGACATGTAGGAGATAAACCTTCATTCTTTATAATGGCCAACTTTACAAATAGTAAATTACTGGATGTCTTCATTTTGTACTACACTATAGTATTTAGTCTATAAAAGTAGTAGATATAAAAGATAGTAAACATTGTGGATAGACTAATAAAAGTAAAAGGTCTTACATTTTAAACTGACAGCACTTTCAGTTTAACTATATTGTATCCACATGCATAGCTTGCATAGCATAATGTATTGGGATTTCTGGATCCTGATGACTTTTATCAACTTCAGCTAATGGTGATGATTTTATGCAGTAACGTATTCCTTGCACCTTTGTTGTGGAAACAATTTTAACTTCTCGGTAAACCACTTCATTCCTCTATTTGAAAAGATGTTAATTAGAGTTCATTGTATTTCAAAATCTGCTTTGCATAATGTTACTGAGGGTTTGTCTGGAATTTCAATACACCTCTACCCCAACCAGTGTAGTGCAGGCTGAGTAATGTGGTGTGGACGGTAACATGTTAATGTTACAGGGTAGGACAGGATAATAATTCAAAATTATCATTCAAATGGACTTTAATTAATATTTCCTCTGCAAAATGGTCACATTAATATTGGGATGTAAATAAGTGGAAGCTTGTCTTACATATCCATCCATAGCCCAGTTGTCGTTTTTAAACTTGCTGAGGAAATGCTCTGCCGGGCCCTTCACTTGGTAGACCTTCAACAGCAGCTGGTTCTCCTCTGATTTATAGGTACCTTAACGAATAGATACAGAGAGAGAAATTGTTTTGGAGGTACAAAGAATAGGGTTAGTGTCTGAATTTGGTATAATTTAAATAACAGCAATGCAACTTATAATTTGAGTTGGTACTTGGCAGGAAAAAGAGAATGACACTGACGCAAAGGTACCATGGGAGGTTTACAAACAGAAAGACAGACAGGGTGGTAGGCAAGCAGAGAGACAGGTTGAGTGGCAAACAGAGAAATGGAGACACTTTGACATTTTGAATTATCATACTCTATTTCCTTCACCAAGCACCTGACACATTACTAGGAAAAAATGACATTTACCCTTCAGCTACATGTCTCTACTTGGTTAACTATAGTGCCAACAAAGAAACTGTTGCTGTTCAAAGTGACAAGTCCGTGTAAAAGAAATATCACAGATTCAAAATGAAATCATTTTGTACGTTGAGAGCCCTTGTCTCCCACCTGCAGAAAATCTTTCATGACCCCGGGTTCAAGCTGAACTACTGATTGTGAAATGTCATTGTGAAATGTCAAAACATACTTGAGTGTCAGGGGGAGAGTCAGAGACAGTTTTTCTCAGTTGCTTAAACACCACTATTTTGGAGGTTTTCGTTCAAAAGTGCAGCGTTACCTGTTTAGTTAACGTGCCAGTCATTTCAATACAATATACTCCATGCATATATACGGTATAGATAAAAAAATTCAAAAATGCATCAAGTCGACTGGAGCACTGCTGTGGAAGGTTATGTTGCTCAGGTAACAATTAGGCCCTTTAGATGGTGACATGATTTTGCAGATGCATTAGTGTACAGGGGCCAAGGTACACAACTTGTCAGGAGGTTTATAATACCCACCAGTTACCCCTGAATGTTATATTATTTATCATATTAATGTCCAGTTTCTTGGAATTTTCCACAATCCACACACCAGACTGTGAATGTTTATAAAGACCACTTTATTTTCATTTAACCGTCATTTTAGTACCATATAAAAAAAAGGATATTTCATCTGTTCTCTTAATCTGCTTATCTTCTTCAGGGTCATCGGGGGAAAATATTTTATATTTCACATATATTTTATGACTTGAAACAGTTATGACAGGCTTTGTTGATGCAAATTTAATCTAAAAAAAGAAATTGGTTAATTGGATATATTTTTATGTATCCTGTTTTCAAGCTCGGAATAGGTCTTTTGTGAAGTTACTAAAATTAATAAGAGTGGCTCATTAGTGTATTTTTTACCTGACAGTCTGATTGACACTCCGCTGGTCTCCAGTAATGTGACGTTAACTCTGCCACTGGTAGCATTGAACCCAGTAACTGTAAATGTGGTGGCTTGTCTCTTCCCTAAATACTCGTAAAAACCGCTCCACTCAGAGTTTGGAGAGAACACGTCCACTGGAACTGAAATAGAGACACAGAAACAAAAACTGAAGCATCTTATGCTTCTGTTAACACCATCGCTATCTTCAAGTGTGACCAGTAACACATTGTGATTTTCTCAGTTTAAAAAGATCAACTTCAGCGTTCTTGTCACTCAACCTATCCAACCTTTCCCAGCCACAAGTTCAAAGCAATGAACCACAATGATGGCTAGAAAAGGGTAAAAGAGTTTGCTAAGAACTAGACAAAACTGTTTCCTACATAATTGACAGCTACAGTGGGTTAGTCTCTGCCTGCCTGAATCCCACACTTTAAAATATGACATATTCAAAACAATTGCAAACTATGGTCTTGCTCCCTGGTGCTGGTCTCTGTTCACTGGCTCCCTCTAAATACATATATTGATTATAAAATCCTACTTCAAACTTACAAGGCATTACATGGTATTGCACCGGAATTTCACTGATTTATTTACCTCCTCTGAGACTGCCTTGTTTATATCTGAAAACAACACTGACTACAACCTCCTACCACAAGAACTTTGTGACAATCCTGTTTATTATAAAAACTGTATGATGAACAGTATTTCAACTTGATATAAAGCAAATACAAGCTGCTTGCAAGAGCAATAATCTGTTTAAGCACTACAATGAATGTGTGTGTGTTGTATCTGTTTATTCTGCATACCTCGAATCTTGTTCTTCTGGACATCTGACTCTCCTCTGCCTTTGGGAGTGACCTTCACTCCAACTGAAAAATAAAATACCATTAGGTTTAGTTTAGCTCACTCTATGGTTATTGCTTATTGACAGAATCTTTGGTACGGATAAGGTTGGGAATAGATCAAATTGCCCATCACATTGACATCAGTTTTGGGTTTCCACACACAAACAGGAAGCAAAATGCAAAGCAGAAAACAAGTGGCAGTCTATTTCCTGTCTGTGATTGTTTTGTTGGACATCACAGTGTTTACAGCCCACCACTCCTTCTCTTTAAGACGAGATAAGGGCCATGAGTGTGTGATTTAAAAAAATAAATAAATAAAACATCACCCAAGCATTAATAGTACGCCTGAGGCTGATTTACGAGAGCATAGGAATAATATCAGGGTGATAATCAGTATTTATCTAAAGCCACATGGGATTGTGACATCCAGTTTAGATTTTAGGCTCAACAGGGGCCCATTTTATTTCAAGCAGTGCATTTTCAAGATAGGATCTGCACACCTTTACAGAGCGGGGGTTTGCCCGACCATCTCCCATCACTTTTGCAGGTTCTGTGCTCTGATCCACCAGCCAGATAGAAACCGTCTTGACAGGTGTAGATCAGCGTGTATCCCAAGGTAGGCAGGTCCATAGCCCGGACATCTACATTAGTAGGGGTCTCTGGCTGTCTGCATGAATGGGCTGAGTGAAGAGAAAAATGAACACAGAGATAACGCTGACATTGTGATCACTGCGTTCATCTCCATAAAACCAAAGTCCAAGTATTGAGTAAAGTGCAACATAAACATCAACAAAACACACATCAGTAACAACAAAAGAGATGAACTGAATTAGCACACACTAAGACAAGGGCAAACAATATTAGTACAAAGACAGACATCCTTACATATGCACTCAGGTTGCGTTCCACTCCAGGTTAGGTTTTCTAGGCACGTTCTTGTAGTGGAACCAAGGATGTGGTAGTTCTTGCGGCACTTGAAAGAAATCTTACTGCCGACCTACATGATGTAGAAACACAACAAAAAGTCCTCTTTATTCGCTGTTAACCCTTCATCTTCTTAAGACCTGCCCAAAAAATGTATTGACCCCCTTAACTCACTGCTAACTCTTTAAATCTAACAAAATATAAAACAACAACAAATCATCCTTTTGTCTTTTTTCGTGAATGTAATATTGTTAGGCCTGAGTAATGTGGGTGGAAAAGCCTTCCTCTCTTTGTAGAGATGTCAGGGGAAATATGATTGTGGATAATTATACCTCCACAAATTGACGGATTTGCATGTTTGCTTAAATTCCATTAGGGATTGTTTGGCCAATATATTCCATCAACAGGTTCTTATGTGGGCTCCAGACAGCCTGGTTCTTAAGACAAAAGAAAACATTGCCTCTCTTTGTCATGTGTAAAATCTGGGTGCCACTTCTGACCAGGCCTTTACCTTCATGTTAAGTGTTTGACAGGCTCTTGTTTTTCCAGCTGAGGAACTGTGCAAACTTTACGCCCATTGTATCTCAGATGGGGATAAAAGTGTATGCATTTTGAACTTGCCTCAGTACATTCTTGGATCACATAAAAGTTGTACAACACTGTTGTTAATTTTGACATGGTCTTCTTAAAGGTCCTGTATATTCATTTTTACCCCTCATCAAGTTTAAGCAATGAGACCTAACTCAGCAAGTTGCAATTCAATTAAAATGCACACATTTTATGTAAACTGCATTTCAACAAGATTAACTTTTAATGTAATTTGAATGATTATACAGTAGTATACAGTTAACTGATATATTTCTTACCTGAAAGCCCTGGGCCATGACAGGGATACCATAAGCTGGAGTTCCTGGGTCACGGCAGCTGTTGAAGGCTGGATCTATACACACACACACACACACACACACACACACACACACACACACACACACACACACACACACACACACACACACACACACACACACACACACACACACACAC
>JAVQJD010061144.1:0-17677 GCA_036023655.1 Nannoperca australis | reverse complement strand
AAGTCATAGTGTGTGCAAAAACATTGTGGAGGCCTGTTAGTGTGTGTGTGTGTGTGTGTGTGTGTGTGTGTGTGTGTGTGTGTGTGTGTGTGTGTGTGTGTGTGTGTGTGTGTGTGTGTGTGTGCGGGGTCATTACCAGATCTGATAGAAAAGCTCCTAAAGTGCTTCTGTATAAGAAAAAAGAGCCAGAACAGACAGAATTGATACACTGCAATAATAAGAATAAAACATTGATCTGATCTATTGCTCTAAGTCATTCACCGTCACAGACATGCTGTAGTTTAGAACTTAAATTATCTGTGGATGAACCGATGACTCGATTGGTCAAAATTAATCAGCAACTATTTATTTTTGGACATTTTGGCAGAAAAAAACAAGTAATTTGAGCCTCTGGCTTTACAAAATTGTGACGACCATAAGTCACTATTTTCTGACATTTTACAGGGAGATTAATAATTAATTGAGAAAAAAATCAGCTGATTATCACATCATAGTTAGTTAAAATCATAGTTAGTTGCAGCTCTACTGCAGTATTTTGGTGTTAATTGGCACTTAGGTTTTCCTCAGGGACCTTGTAACAGATACCAGTCCACTGTAACCAGTTATGTAATGGGACATAGTCCATAAACTACCAGCTGTCTCGTTTATTTTCTAAAAAGCAGTTACGCATATTCTTCCCCATGTGACTCATTAAACTTATATATGTTAGTTAAACTCTACTCAGTGTGCTTCTTCTGTGAGATGCCCCTTTGTAAGGCTCTCCCAAATTATCATAAACAGACAGTATACACACTTTCCACAGCCTGAAACACCCATTATGATGTAGATCATCCTGTCTGCGGATCCTCAGACACCTGTGGTGAAAGAAGAAAACTCCCTTTTCAACTGCTTACATAAGCTTGTCTGCGTGATTAACGCATCTTACATACATGTGAAATATGTAGAAATAATATCAGCGCTCATGTGATGTAGGGTAACCTACCGTTATACTGTCCCGGTGGTGCTTCCGTAGCTGCCGGGATGCAGTCGTTAATTAACAGGCTGCGGACACCCCGTACAGGTGTAACGTCAGCCTACGTAAATATCTTGTAACTTTTTCGGCCGCTGACTTAAATATTAAGAATTCTCATTTTACAGGAACAATGCTGAACCACACGAAGCACTCAATAAGACTCTCTTTCGATAAAGAAGCGATAAAATCCCATGAACGTAGTAGCCTCCCTCACTTCACTGACTCGTACCGCTTGTTCTATGGCCGCGGGTTGTTTTGCTCATGACGCGATGACGCAAGACGCAAGTCGGCTACGCTTCGCGCTTAAAGGGACAGCGTTGCATTGTTACGTTGCCTTTGACGTCATTATTGATGAAAATAAACATAATCTCGCAGATAAAATGAGTTTTGACCGCAGCTGTCTGTGTTTCTGATCACGTGTTCGATCACTTTATGAAGTAATGTATTGTGGTATGATATATTTAATCTCATATGTAAGTGTACACATGAACACAAATCCGCATTATGATGCACACGTTAAAATGCAATAAAGATTTCCTCCCGCCAATGTGAATGTGATATTCACCTGAGAATCTATATGTTTTAGCATTATTATTATACAAAATAAAAGAGTTCAAAGAGCTCACAGCTAAATTACCTATAAAACGTGTATGGACATAGAATGAGTGAGTCGAATATATGTTTTGTCTTCTAACATGAATAGATAATAATAATGATTGGTAATTTACATTCACCAGGTGGCAAATCTGACACCATACACGTGGGATCATAATTGCTTTGTAAAGGCTCGTGTTGAAATTTCGAAAGAGAGAAAAAAAAAGTGGGGGTGAGCAAAGCAGAGAGAGAGAGAGAGAGAGAGAGAGAGAGAGAGAGAGAGAACACCATCCTACCTCCCGTAGCTTCATCAGTGGGCAGGCAGGAGACGGATGCAAGCTCTCCTCTCCTGCAAGCTCTCCTCACTCCCGCTCTGTCGCATCCATCCATTCTCTTATCCACCCGTCCGCCCGTCTCTCCATCCACCCATTCACTCCCAAGGGCGTCACAAGGGGTGACGAGCCCCGAGTGGAAGGCGCATACATGTAGGCTATACGCGTGCGTATGCCTGAGTCCTGTACATACGTACGTGTGCCGTCTGTTCTGCCCGTGGATCCGCTGACATGAGGAGCTGAAACAGAACCGACAGGAGGATGAAAATGCTCCGGTTTCGCAGCCCCAGCATCCGCTCCTTGGACCAGGAGGTCCTCTGTACGATCCGGTTACTGGACGACTCCGAGATCTCCTGCAGCATCCAGGTAGGCGACAGCCTCGCACACCTCATGTCGCCTATTGTCCTCTGTGATAATTGCAAATAGTATCACGTGGACGCAGCAGATACATCTCCTTTCGTTTTCACAGACGCTTATATGGGTGAATTAAAACGGTTCTGTAGTTAAGGCTGTAACAACCCCGTATTCTATTGTTGTGATCATTTCGTCAATTTTCCATAACCATAAGACCACTTGAACGTTTTTCCAGTTTCCATTTCTGCCGTGATTTACTGGAGAGGTTGCACGCTTTGCTCCATACTGCCTATATGAGATATGTGAAGAGGGGAGGGGGGAAACAGCAAACCCAATAAATAGGGATCTGCGAGTGTGTATGGGTCCGAGCAAGATGTGACCCACATGGAGAGAAGTTAGGAAGAAGTTTGGTTCATCGCAGAGGAAATGATGGAGCTCCATGGGTGTGGTGGTGATGATAATGATGATGAGGGCAGAGATGGCTGCTGTTTTGGGTTACTGATTGCAATCAGTCATGTGAAGCTCTGTGTGTGTGTGTGTGTGTGTGTGTGTGTGTGTAGAGAGAGAGAGAGAGAGACAGTTGTGCTAACTTGTGTGCTTTCACTTATTTTGATTACTTATAGAGGTGATGATACATGTTGTTTCCACCCAATGGGCGTCAAGTGGCCCCACCATGGAATAGTCACAGTCCTGTATCTTTACTGATTAAAGATTAACTACACCCAAGCCACGAGCGAGAGGAGGTTCTGATAACTTAACCTGGCTTGTAGCTGGTAACATTAACTGTGGATTAGTGATTCTGACCTGACATGAAGCCTTGGATTTGTAATGCAGAGGCCAACGAGGAACTGATGCACAAACCACCACCTCAAAACTGATGTTCAGCCGACTGGGAAAGTGACATAAAAGGAATAAAACCTGATCATTGGACCGAGTAAATGGATAGTTGGCTTTAACTATAGAAGCCTTTTTGGGCTGCCTGAACAAAGGACAATACAAATTTCCCCTGTTTACACAAACAAATTAGATCCTGAGTGGCTCCCCTCTAGCCCTGAGCTGCAGCTGCTGCCAGAGAGGTAAAAGTAAAATCCAGTGAATCTTCCAAATTATGACTCATAATTACAGAGCATACACAAGTTTAACAAAGGGCAGTGCTAAAGAAATATGTGCGAAGCTAAACAGCCTAATAAACACTCTTCTTTTCTATTACTACTACATCATCATCGCACCAACTCCTTCATAGCAGCACCAGCTTGTTGACGACCCAGTGGGTTGAACCGAGTTGATAGCGCAGTGAGTGAACGCAGCTCCGAGCAGCGCCTCAGTCTCATCCTGAGCATCCTCAGGAGAAGCCGTCAGCTGCCTCGGCCCCGTTGTCTGACCCCGAAAAGGCCGAAAACACTTGCTGCATGTCAAACTAACCATCTCACTGGTCTTCTATGTGTACCCAATCAATGATTTACAAAGCACCATAAAAGTGCACTGAGAGAGAAGGAGGGAGAGAGGCGAGGGGAGGTTGTGTCTGTTTCCTTGTGTTGCACATGCATGTATACCTGCGTGCTTGTGTCTTTGAGAGCACAAAAGGGTGTTAAACTCCGTGTTCACGCCAGAGAGCATTAAAGTGAGTCTTTTCAGGTCTGTCAGATTGTGAGAGTGTGCATGTGCTTTTAGCTGTGTATTAATGCACGATAAGGAAATGGACATTTATATTTCTAGCTGACTGCATTTTTTTCCAGCGCTTTCCTTAATGGCTTTGTGTTCCAGTGTTGAGCTGCTCCTTCCTACATATTTCATGACATCCTGTGCTCCTCATGCTAACAACAGCACTTCTCCTCTTTCCGCTGTACGGAGACTCCCATCTCTTACTTTATCTGCTTATTTTTTCCTCCCTGCGTTGTCGCAGTCTGTTTTTCTTATTTTGTTTGTTCTGCTTTTCTCCATTGTGCTGCACATGTAGGTCAGGAGGAGATGCCAAACATGGCACTAGATTGAATGTCGTCATAAAAGATTGCGTGATATAATTGTTCTCAAATTGTGCTTGTGAGCAAATGTTTCACAACTGAATACACTGAAGGCTTAACGTGAGCCTTATTCCCTCAACTTTCCTCTAAGGCATCAGTTCTTAACTTTGCATAAAACATGGCTGCATTGACCAGGTTCCCCTGGGCCACAGTGTTTGGCACTGCATGGATTATCCTGATTAAATGAAGACTTAAAAATATCTTGAAATGCCACAATAAGTGTGAATATTTAAAGGTAATAAACTATGCAGTTTTGCCTAGAAAATTGATAAATATTTATGACTTGGAATGGTTATTGCATAAAACCTCTCAGTACTGCAAGTGCAAAGAATAAAGAGAAGGCAAGTTTATTTGTACAGCACCTTACAACAATAAGGCAATTCAAAATGATTTTCAAAATACATAAAAGGCAATAAGAAAAGATTTAAAAGAAACATTAAATCAGAAAAAGAATTTAAAAGTTAATCATTTAGTTAATTTAGTTAATCATCCTAAATTTAACTTAATAAAGGGCAATGCAAACAGAAATGTTTTTCAAAGAAGTAGGTGTTGGAGCAGACCTCCAGTTTTCTGGGATTTTGTTCCAGGAGACATTTCTGTGGTCACATTTTGACGTGATTGGGTGAAAATCTTAAATTTTTTAGATTTTTTTTTAATACACATTAGAGCCGATGCTGGTGAAGCGTCGTGGTTGTTGTAAATGGTAAAATTTAAACACAGCGAGGTGCATACCAGCATGAGCGTGAATGCAAGGTCATCAAAATGAAAAGACAGCACTCACCCATTCTTCATCCACCGTATGTTTTCAGCTATCTTGATGTAGTGAGGGTGGTATCTGAGGCTGTTTCCTTATATACAATTCATTGAAATTGTCATGTGACCAATTGCCATAGATACCAACTATACAAAACAATATTATCAACAGCTGTCTTTATCTATCTATCTATCTATCTATCTATCTATCTATCTATCTATCTATTACAGCAGTGTCAAGATGAGGAGGAAGAGTTCTTCTGTTCTGGTTACAGAGTTACGGAGTGTGTATCAATACTAATTTAGAAGTATGATTATGATTATGACTATTGTTAGTATTATTATTATGATTATGATTATTACTATTACTATTACTATTACTATTACTATTACTAGTATTGTTTTGAAAAGATTTCAGGATCTGGGTCACGAGACATGCCGACAGCCCACAGCAGAGCATAATTAGTTTCAAGTTGTTTACTGTGACTCTAAGAATAGCTTGACAGCAGAATATATGGCAGGTAGAGAGATTGTGGGTATGTGGCGCGCAGGTGTGTGTGTGTGTGTGTGTTTGTATGTGTGTCTACAGCCCGGGGGGTTGAACATGTGCAGCCTGCTGCTCTCATGTTCAGCGGTAATGTTAAAGTCAGACCTGCTGCAGGAGAAACATGTCAAGATCAAAACACAGTGGCCCCCTCTGCTTTCAGCTCCTCTCCTCTTCATCGTCCACCCTTCTTCTACACATCCTCCCATCTGTCCTTCTCCTCTTTCCCTCTCCCGTCTCCTGCTCTTCTCTTTCACCCCACTTATTCTCTGCTCCACTTTCAGCTTGATATTTACTTACCACCTTTTATCACTTTCTATTTTTAAATCTCTCATCTATATCTTCTTCCTCCCTCCTCTCTGTCTCTCTCTTCCTCTTCCTCCTTCTTCTCTGTGACACATCATGTATAATTAAAGGAGATCACTGTTCTTCATGAGGCCAACATCAGTCAGCTGTCAGTGATGCACTACACCACAAGCGTGTGTTCATGTGCAAATGTGTGTGTGTGTGTGTGTGTGTGTGTGTTTGGTGGGGTAACCAGAGCTCAGTTGCATGAAAGATTTAAAAGCAGCCATCAAACCAAAGTTCTGCAATTACGGACATTAATTCACCACTCTTAGAAATTGCTGCATGGCACCGAAATAGGTTATGATAACTTGAACTTTTGAAAGCTTGAAATACATCCTGCTGATTGCTCAGTTTCTATTCTTGTGGGAGTCACCTTATCAATACATGACTAGTACAGTCTATGTAAAGATGCATATGGATGCTGGTAAGGAAAAGTGGACGTGTGTGTGCAGCTGAGGTGGGCTTTTATTTACTAGCTTTCTTGTGGCTGGCTGTGTGTGTGTGTCTTTTAGCGATGCTGAGGTAGCGCAATTGTTTCGGCTGGTAGGCATTCTTTGGAATAAGTTAAAAATAGCACCAGTTTTCTATTCTTATCCCGCTTGCCGGCGCTTCTTTGATGCTCCTCCGAAGATGACTAAATAGAAATAATCCTTTTTCTGACTTGTGCTCACAGAGAAGCAGAGAAAGATGAGACAGCGGGATAGGAGGGGTGGAAACATCAAAAGAAATGGGTGAGGGGGAAAAGAGAGATGGTTAATAAGACAAAATATAAGATGGTTGGTCGCATTACATGATCTGTGAGGATGACGGCAGCAATGAGGGGGGGGGGGGGGGGCAGATTAAGCGGATTAAAACATTAAACACATTTAAAAAGAAAATTAGAAAAAGGAAAAGGAAAGGAAAAAGGAAGGCAGGGTGGAAAAAAAGGGAAGGAAGGGTAATTCAGAAAAGAGGCCAGTGTGAAAAAAAAATTGTTGATAGGAAAGAATCGACAAAGAGGTGGAAAACTGAAAAGAGGAGAAATATGAGCAACATAGACGAGAAAGTAAGAGCTAGAAAGACTTAAGGTAGGTAAGAGGTCACACACGAGCTGATTGATGTTCATCGCCTTGCTCAAGGTCAGCATCAGATCATCCCTCAGGACGAGCTCCTTACTCTGTCACCACGCTGACTGATAACCACTGCAATGAGCTTTTCACACAACAAGCACAAATCTGACAACTAGACCAAGTTTATTAGCTGTCATGCATGTGTGAATGTATATACAGTAGAGAATGCATAATCATTTGTTAGAATGACCTTTGAGATGACGTGAAGTAACAAACTATGTGAGTCAAGAGGTTTGCAGTTACTCCTCACACTTTATCAGCCATGGTCTGATATAAAATCAGGCAACTGATGCCAATAAAGTCTGTTCAAAACAGCCGAGCCACCGTATTGAAAGTAACACATTTGACATTACTACATTCAATTCAGTTAACTGTATCCAATGCTACCTCCCTTGGGTTCATATATTAAAAACTAAAGAATAAAATATACGAAACAGTAACAATCTACACAGTCATGCTTGTATCTTCACGTGTTGAGTGAAACACCATAAGATGTTTTACACTTTGCCTTCTGGCACATTTTTCTAATTTTGTAAAGAACGATTGAATCAAACAGGAGGCCTCCACACAACCTTCCACATTTTGCTGTAGTACAAACATCAGTTCAACCACATGCGCATGTATATCTTTATTTAAACATTTAAAGGTTAAGTAGATAAATAGAAGTCTGTAGGTGTGGGACGGCATCTGAGAAGCTGAACAATTATACGGAGTACAGACTGTTTGTTGTGTGCATAAGCGATTAGCCCCTTTTCTATGTGGTTGTACGAATTGCTTATTACATCTTACTGTTACACATGAGAGAGAGGTGGCGGCAGATGTCTCACAGACAGAGACGCACTAATTTGTGCCAAAAATATGCAAATAAGCAATCAAATAGACCTTTCACATAGCTCATTAACTCACAGGTTCAAACTCGCCCGCTCTTTTCTCTGTCATGGATTGTTGGTTTGTCTGCCACAAGATTTTGAACATCCTGCGGTGCAAAGATAAGACGGCTGCTTCAATGCACCCACCATGTGCACACACTCGTAACAGCAGTGTTGCGGCTACAGACATGCTGCCATCATCATCATCACACTCCCTCTCTCCTGCCATCATGTGAGTTACTGTCCAGCTGTTCACAGAGCGAGAGTGATGAAGCGCCATTATAATAAAAACTGGTTCTGCTCCATATATTGATCATTTATGGCTCTACCTCTAAGCTTATTAGGCAGTGTGGCCAGCCATGAATGCAGGAGCACATGACATGCTTTATATCATGTGAGTTCATTTGTGAGCTTCTCTGCAGTATTGCTTATGATGATAAGGTAATTGGTTTGGCTGCTTTCACAGTGGGACAAGGTCACTGTCACCGTTATGAGTGCTGCCCACAGGGATGGAAAGGATTATAGCTCTGATATATAAATAATTTAAACGCTAAGATTTAAATATATTTACAAAGAAGTTAATACGTAGGATAATAGTGTTTGTTAAATGTATACCAAAAATGCTGATGATATACATCATCCTCTACTGAGGAAATGCTGTAATGTGGTAAATTTGGTAAAACAAGAGGCAGGACAGTAACAGGCACCAAAAACAACAAAGTATTTAAACAAACATTTTAATATACAAAAATGAGAATATTATGAGCAAGAGAATATTAAAGTTTCAGTCTACAGCCAACTGAACTAAATGCTAACATCAGCATGCTAACAGTGACAATGCTAATATTATACTTATTAAACTTGTGTGTTAGCATGATAACATTTGCTAATCATCTCAAAAACACAAAGCGTAGCTGAGCCTGATGGCAATGTTTTGTAGGTATTTGCTCATGAAATGAAAGTATTATACAAATAAAATATTTTACTTGAAGAGGTAAAGTCAGAACATCACCAAAGTTATTACAGTTCATCCTTAGGGGAACATGAATATCGGGACCAAACTATATGTAGAGCTAATGTGGCTAAAAATGTCCCTTGAATTTGATGACCTAATAATAAGAAGTGGTTTATAAAAAACAGGAATGTTTTCTCTCTTTTTCTGGCTTTGGTACACTGATGATACAGGAAGTAAGCATTTGGCGAATCTGAAGCTCCAGGCAAGAGTCCATTACTGTTCTGGGTCAGTAGTTGAAGAGGTTAAACCTGACATACTCTGTTGTGCAGCTCATGAGTTCAATAATAACTACACTTGAACTGTGTGGATTTCATATGTGGATTTCAATATATCTTCTTATGACTTGTCTCTTCACACCGCTTCTCTAATTTTCTTTTCAGGTATAAAACAAAAACAACCTGAATTTACTAATCAAACCTTTACTGATGATGTGATGATGAGAGACTAAAGAGAGAGTTGTTGATGGTGGTGAGGTCTCTTTCCAAAGGTTCTCCTTAATGTAAGTTGGATGCGTTCCATAATTCAGCTCCCAGACTGGAAGTGTTTGATCCTCTGCTTCTCTCTTCCAATCTTGTAGTCAGTGTAGCGCAGAGAATAATTTGCATTGGAGTCCTACCTCTGTAGCTTACTTTCAAAATGTTAACATATTACTATCTCAGCTTTCCCCACTTTCCCCCCCAAGCAGTCTAATCTAATCTAATGGTCAAAAATAGCCATTTAAAACCAACTGACCTGCTGGTGAGTCATTACAAATTCTATGCAAACCCACAGAACTTTATTTTGATTTATAGTTTCCAAAGATATCAAATACATTATTTTGAATTTTGGGGGGAAATTTATAAAATAGACGATGTAGAATCTTGTGTTTGACTATTTCTTGCAGAGTAAACATCATATAGCTTAAATGAAAAGCTGGAACAAGCCAATACACAATATATATTTGTGGTTTAGACAGTGTGGAATAAGAGGATTTTTCTCTTGGGAAAGGGACAAGGGGAAAAAGGGAAGGCTAGATGTGCAATAGACAGATAATATGTGTAGAGAATGTGTTTCTCTTGAAAAATAGAAGAGTTTTTAACTCTACTCTATCTTCTACTTTGATCCACTGCATTGTTTTTCTCACACCCCACGTCCAGCACATTGATTTGTCTCTGTTGTATCCTGGTCAAGCCTCTGGATTGATCCATTCATTGGCTCGGGAGGGGGTGGGGAGGGTGGGGGTTGAGTTTTGGTTGGTAAACACAAGCTGGCTTTGGAAATATTGGCACTGTTAATAATAGGAGGATAATGTTGTCATATATTCACAAAAGCCTGCTTACACACTCATCCTAATTGGCAAATAAATTGGCAAATTGGTCCACTAGTGTCTTAAATCTCCATTTCCCCAAAGAGTAGCTGCAGTGACAACAGAGAAAAGCCATGAATTAGTGTAGCATTTGTCTTAAAGGAAGCCATTAGGCTTTTAAATTGGTTTGTGTGGAGCTAAAGAGGGACATATCATTTAAAGTCCCACTATTCTTTATCTATGTCTCCTCTCATTATCTCCCTCCCTGTGTGTGCAGATAAGGAGTGTGTGTTGGTTTGTCCACAGGGATCGCAGGAATTTAATGCCATTTCTCCTCACAGGTTTCATCTCAGCCAATTAGGTATGCCATGTCATGAAATAAATCCAGTCATAATTGAGCTGGCATGCATATTAATTAAACAACTAGTGGTGTTTAACTGGGCCAGGGCACCCAGGGTCCTAGTGCTTGACTCGTAATCACAGAGTTATGATCAGAACAAATCATTCACCTGCTTTGAACTTCAGCTAATGGGTTTGTTCATCTAAACTACATCTAATTCTGAATATAAAATAGCCCTCTCGTTTTATATATGCTATTTTTTTATTTGTATTGGTAACTTTTATCATTCATATTAGTTGAGAACTATTTTGTTTTGATCCATCCCCAGTTTGTTCCTCTCATGTCAGGTCTCATATCATTGCATTCGAGTTACAGAGCTAAGCATCTGTTTTTCGGAGAAGTAATTCCCAGGTGATCTGTGAAAACCCCAGACAGTTGTTGAACAACACGTACCACAGTTTTGAAGGTGTTTCCATAATCCTAAAAGAAGTCTTTTGTCAGCTGCATGATGAAAAAAGATTTGAACCAAAGTTGCAACTCTATTTCCAAGTTAAAAGATGGAAGCTGAAATAACATAACGTTTGCCATGCACACCAACCTGTCTCCCAGAAATTACATTTATATACAACTAATTTGCAACAGCAAATTCATTTACAAGAAAATGCACGATCTTTCCCTAACTTTAACCAAAGTGTTTTTGGTGCCTAAACCTCACTACACCTGAGATAGTGGATGTGAACCTTGGACTCTGGTGTCAAATTCCAGTGCCTTCTACACCGCCATCCACCCCAACCATGTAATATATAAAAGTAGCAATGTATTCTGTATCTCTGAATATAGTCCTAGTGCTTACGTTTTATCAGCACAATGTTGTTGGGAAAACAATTTAATAAGGGTTACTCGATAAATTTGCCCTTACCATGGGGCTTTGTGAAGTTTATGAAGTTTTTGATGTGGAAGTTTCAGCTGAACACAAACACACACTTCCACAGACACAGTTGGTGCATCTGTTGCTAGCTAGCTTACAGCTAACATAAAGCTGTTGGAGACGAATAACGCAAATTAAGCTGTAGGCCTTTCTGAGTTGTTCAGCCACTGCAGGCAGCTATTTTCCAGTGGAAAAGCCCTAAAAACCCACTGTACACTACCTGCTCAACACCAAACAGCCAACATAGACACATTTAGAAACTAGCTGGTGAACAAAGTGAAGCATTTAGCAGCTAAAGAGCCCGATAGGCTAAATGCCCTATGGCATTGTGCACTATGGAGCTCAAAACGTACTTGATTTAATTAAGTTTAGCCAATGTTTTTGTGAATTTACAATAGATGTAGGGTTAAATAATTGATTGTATATGTGTTTTTATGCTTAGTGTACTGTTGGTTTTCTATTTCTATTTTTCTATTTTTTGTTTGCTTGATTTGCGTCTGGACTCGGCCGGCTCTAAGGAGGTTGCTTTATCCAGAAAAAAGTGGTAGAGGATGGATAGACACGCTTGAACATACACGTCAAAGTGCACTTTGCTCCTGCTAAACTGAATTTTCTCCATACTAGGCTCTATTTAAAGTGTGTGTATGTGTCTGTGTGTTCAAGCGAGGAGGAGAGAAGAGCACTTTGCCGTCATTAGGTGAGATCATGTAGAGACAGGATGACCGGGTAAATTTTTAATACAGAGCCTTTGGATATATAAAATATGTATTCAGCCCTTGTTGGACATGCCATAGACTCTTTATACCTCTCTGCCTTGCTCGTCTTAGTCAATCTTCCAATCTCTCTTTTATTCACTCTTTTTTTAGCTTTGTCTTTGCCTACTCCGTCTTTCAGCCTCTCGGCATGTTTGGTCCTGGTTCACTCTCTGTCTGGTGTGTTTCACTCTCTTCTATCTTGGCATCAGTGCGCCTCTCTCCTCCCCACGAGCGTTTGCCCTGAGCAGCAGACAGAGGATAGGTGACGTTTGATGATCTGAATAGAAACAGCTCGCAGGGTGGCTGTTTTCATTCTGTTTCTTCTATTTTTCTCCTCCCTCGGTGAGTGTGTGTGTGTGTGTGTGTGTGTGTGTGTGTGTTTGCTCTTTAGATTTAACAGCTTATAGTAACACTGTTGTTACGGATCAGCCGAAAATCCTAAAGAGATGTAGACACACTGATGGAGACATGTAGCTTACACAGACTGACTTATTGCCTAACTCACACACACACACACACACACACACACACACACACACACACACACACATAACAGGCAGGCCAGCATGGAGACACAGACGATCACAGCTACACCCACAGGGAGGGACACACTTGATTTACAGCTTACACTTGTGTCACAGTGATATAACAGTAAACCAGAATCAGCCAATAGGGACATGCTGTCTCTGAGATCACTGACAGCCGGCTGTTGCCGCAGTGATGTAACAAAGGTCACAAGGGACAACTACCTAACTATGCTGCTGATGTTTTTGAATATAAATTACTCAACAGTCAGTAGCTACAGCACTAGTTACATTTTGTTACTCAGCCCAGCTCATCAAAGATGTCTGTTAACAACTCCAAATCCTCCACACGCACGTGTCACATTATTTTCATGTGTCTTCATTTTGGAGGAACTTCTTGCCCATCACCAGCTAGCTTCATGTTAGCCTCAGTGACTGACTGCACAGCTCCAACTCTGTCTGAACATAAGCAGGTGATTCCTGAATGCAGGCTCACCAATGGCTAACATTAGCAAACAAGGTTAAGAAGACACAACATTAAAACAAGACAACTTTGGAGTCATGTATCTCCTTTTCTGGTAGAAGCTCACCGCCGCCCCACACCTCCTGCCCCCTCGCCAAGATAGCTGACACATTTGGCCGACACTGAACGCAGACCCAACTGACATCAACCCTCCATTTACACTTCCAGTAAGACAGCGAACAAGCTGACCCTCAAATTGTCACAGTACAATGGAGATCTACTGGGATTAGTAACTGTAATGTGATGGCTACATTTCAATTTGTTATTGTAAACTGAAAAAATGTATAACATTACTGTAACAAGTTGCTAAGTAGTGCGTTCCTGCCTAGCACTGAACAAAAACATTAACATATCCTGTTTGTGTCTGGCAGTCTACAGCAAAAATGGCTGAACAACTGGGAAAGGGGGGATTAGTTAAATATTGATATGATCATGTTCACTGTGTAGTGTGTTTGTGTGGTTAGCCTATATACGAACTCCTTCTGTGTATTGTGTACATTGTACTTGTTTTATTTTTAACTCCTCTTCTTTGTTGATTGCATTAACCTGAAATCATTGGCCACTTTACAACAGTGTCTCCTTTATGCATTTACTGAAATTATGTTTGCTCTGCTTTAATTGCTGTGTGACATACATACAGCTGCTGATGCTGGTATTGTGGACAGTCAAGCACATAGCCACTGTGCTATTTCCACACACCGTGCTGTTTCTATTTTTACTGTTTTTGAGTTGTTGTTGTTGTTGTGACATTTACAATAAATATCTTATTTTGAGGCCAGGCTGTCAACTGCTACAGTATACTGCAATTACAGCACACAACAGATTGTTGAGTGAGAGATGGAGCATGACTCACCAAGAAATTTATTTAACAGGTTTCCTTGGTTCGAAATTGCCAGACACAACATTTTGTAATTCTGACACACTGGCCTTGAACACGGTCATATAAGGTGCTGCTTTCAGAATCAGCACCATACTGCAGTCACAATGCATTCCTTTAATGTTCTCAAATAAATGCTTCAGATGCTGTGTGACTCATACATCTAGGTATATATTTGTTCAAAATGATTGCACCACTGGCTCAAAAAGTCATTTTAAAGATATTTCCCATCCTTTCTACCATCAGAGGCCACATGTAATATTCAACACAAAGGAGGAACAGTTGGTTGCAGATGAGAACGACTAGAGAAGTTAAGGCACAACCTCAGATCTATTTTCAATAGGGAGAGATCCATTACAAGTAAATAAATTTTTATTGAGGTAAACTAACAAAGGCTTTGTCAATCAGGCTCCAGTGACTGAAGCATCTTCTTAAACATAATGGGGCTATGGAGAGGACAGAAAGTCTAGACGATGCTGGTGGTGAAGTAAAGGCAGCAGGTTAAAGATGGCAACTAACAGCCTAAAAGATCTTGGTGGTGAAGTGGGGGAGGGGGGGTTTGACAAACTGCCTGCTGGAAATGTGCTTCTGCTACGGTCATTCAACTGCACATTCAGCTGCTGTCAATCACTTACCCTATGGTGCGAATCAACTGCAAATGTCTGCACAGATGCTAGAAGTCGTCAGCACAGCTATTGACTTAAGCTAATGTTCTTAGCTTGCTTGCTGAGGAAGACCAAAACATACCAAGCATTGTTGACGTGGCAGCCATTTGACAGTGGACAAAACAACAGAAATATCTGCCACATTCTCAATCATTTTCGACTCAAAGTAAACCAGAGGGAAATGAGACGCTGTTGCTGCAAGAGAAATGTGTAAAATGCTTCACAGTCAAAAACAACAATCAGGACAGGTGCAGTTTAAAGTGTGTCTAGGTCAAACCAGCCATGACTTGGCACCAGACTTGCCATGGAGACGTCTAGTGATTTCATGCATTACTTACTGATTAATGTCGACTGGCAGTTTTACATGTTTGACTGACAAGATGTGGCCAAAGAGACTGCTGTGCGTCCCCTCAAGTCTTGTGACTGTGTGTGTGTGTGTGTGTGTGTGTGTGTGTGTGTGTGTGTGTGTGTGTGTGTGTACGAGGTGATGTGTGATGTTTATGTGTGTCTCCAGTGGCGAGTAAATCACAACAAGGGCAAACAGTCAACTTCCTACTGAATCAATTAGCCCTGCTTAGCTGAGCACGGATTCCAACTCCGTCAGCAGGTTGTAGAGTAGTTAAAGGACACACACACCTACACACACAGCTACACACACACCTACACCACACACACACACAGGTTTAGTCAATAGGTTTGGGAGGTGAGAATGGAGATTGGATGAAACACATGCAGCATCCATGTAAATATATTGTATATATATAATCAATTTTGTGTGTGTATATGTGTGCATGTTTAATCACACCGTACATACATCTGAAAGTGTTGTTTTTGTGTTCAGCAACACACACTTTAGCGTGAGAATCACTGTTTGTCTCTATGTGATAAGTAGATATCGACTGAAGAGCAGGTAATAAATGCAGAGTGATTATTGATCTCTGTGTGTGTGTGTGCACTGTGTTTATGAACTGTATATGGACTGTGTTTACTGGCACGTTAGGAGGCTGGAATGTGCCCACAGCAGATACAGTACACTGTATATCGTATACAAAATGGCCGAAAAGTTGCGAACATATTTCTTTCCATTAACATGTTTTGCCCTGACAAAACAACATGTGCGTCACAGGAATATTACCCAAGAGGGGATTGTTTGCTGTGAGTATGCAGTGATGCATCTGGGATGTTTATGGAATTTATCAGCATGGATGGAAAGATTTCTCAAATGAAAGCAGCGGAGGCTAACTGATTACAAACTTTTTTCCTGGATTTAATGTGTTTTATGTCTTTACAGAGAGATACCAAAGGCCAGTTCCTGTTGGACCATGTGTGTAACCACTACAACCTACTTGAGAAAGACTACTTTGGTATTCGATATGTGGACCCTGAGAAACAGAGGGTAACTTTCACACACACACACACACACACACACACACACACATGCATAACAACCCAAAGCAGTAGGGCTGCAACTGACAACTATTTTCATTAGCCGTCAATCATTTCATTGATTAATGGATTATTTGTTTAGTCTATAAAATTTGTATAAAAAGTGAAAATCACAGTTTTGTAGAGGGATGCCTTCAAAATTGCATTTTTTTGTCCATCCAGAAGTGCAAACCCCACAGATGTGCTGTTTAAAATGATAAAACAGAGAAACCTTTAAGAAGCTGTTGTTTGGTTAATTTAATAATTAATGAAAGGATTATCTAAAATGTCGACGATAAATCTTCTGTTGACTAATTGACAAATTGTTTCAGCTGGAGGACTCCGGAGGACTGGAACCAGAGGACTCCAGTCTCTTGATTTTGTTTTGAGGCAAGAAATAGTTGTAAAATTATATATTTCCATGCAGGTTTTTTTTGCATTGGGTTTTCATAAAATATTGCATTGAAAGGAAATATCAAAAGTATTATCCCTTGATGCTGTTTTGTCTACTTATTAACATATTTATATTTATAATTCATACAAATCAAAAAGAATTATTTGGCTGCACGTAAGAAAAAAAATAATAAAGCAACTGATGATCACACCTACTAACAGGAAACAGCTCCTCTGAGTCAGCATGGCCACAATGGGTTGTTGGACATTAATCAAGAGGCAGTCAGTACATTATACTACAAGTTCAAGTGACAAATAATAACAAGATCAGTCTCCATATTTCGACCAGCCCACACGCAGAAGAGACCAGATGCTTTATCTTAACAGAAACTCGTCCGGCATTTAAGATGCAAATCGAGGAAGGAATGACAACAAGCTAATACCAGCAAGTGGTGTTACAGCACAAATGGCACAAGTACAATAGGTTGCTGTAACGATAACCTTAAAATAGAAGGAAAACTTCATTAAAACTGCGGTCCAAAACTACAGCAAAGTAGTTGAAGCAACTGAAGTGTAACATTAGAGACGTTGTTTTATCTTATTGGATGGATTGTTACACCCACTTTGTGTTAGAATAGATTTGAAGATGTGTATACATACATTCATGTGTACTTAGGAGTGTAGGAAGATCACCACTTCTCCCCCATGAGCACCACTGAGAAGTCCCTTAACCCCTGTCTGTATTACTGGAGCTGCTCAGTGGCCAACGGCTCAGGCTTATGGAGAGAATTTTGATTCTTTTTAAAGCAGTCAAAAAAATGGTTTGAGAGAGAAACTTTCCACACTTTTGCTTGCAAACCCTAAAGTTTTGCTTTCAAACCCTAAAGCTGTACTTGCGAATCTAAAAGTTGTGCTTCCGGTTCTGCTTTATTCCGTGGGCGGGACCTACGCTGAAAGACGTTTCTATTGGCCAGTTTTGATCGAAGTGACAGCTTGGCAACATGCCGTCAG
>JAVQJD010061139.1:0-15285 GCA_036023655.1 Nannoperca australis | reverse complement strand
ATATACCAATTAATTCATAAAAAATCCTACAATGTGATTTCCTGGATTCTTTCCCCCCATTCTGTCTCTCATAGTTGAAGTGTACCTATGATGAAAATGACAGGCCTCTCTCATCTTTTAAGTGGGAGAACTTGCACAATTGGTGGCTGACTAAATACTTTGTTGCCCCACTGTAATAACGAAGCCATGTTTGTGTGCTGGGTACCTCTCCACTAACTATTTGTTTAGCCTCTACCTCACTCTGCACAGTATTTCATGTTTCATTTTTGTTTCTGACGCAAACCTTGAGTAAGCACTTTCCTTTCTGAGTAAATGTGTACTTGAAGCAATTTCATAACAATGGTTTCTTGTATCAGGATGACGCACACAGGCCAGTGAGTTTTATTCAGCTGTGAATGTTATTTGTAGTAACATGTTAATCATCACGTTGATAATCCCTCTCTGCATTGACCTTTGCTTGCTGTGGCTGAGTTCTTTTTTTAGCATGACACATTATTCTTATCATCAGCCTTTCTCTCTGTATTTCCTTTCACCTTTGAGGAAGAACTTGTGGAGATCAGTGGCTGGTTGTTCGGAGCTGACAGCCAGATGGACATGTAACCTAACCAGAGTGTTCAAGGACCCGCTCATTCAATACCAAGCCCGTGTCCAGGCCTTCACACCCACCCAGACATCCAACTGGACTGTGTCAGGGCGGTTCCAGCCTCTGTCAGACAGTAAGACACCACCAACACACCTATTTATGGAAGAATTCAAAGTTACACCCATTTCTCAGAGAGGCTCTGGAGGCAGAAATGATCTCAGTAGTTGAGCTAAACCTCAGCACAAGGTAGATGATGGCAAACGTCAGTGTCAAAGATATAGTTCATCCCCACATACTCGGAATATGCAGTGTCAACTGTTTTTATTTCAACATTAGAGTGAACATGTCTTTACTGGCGGCCATCTTTGCTTAGGTTTTTTTTTTTTTTTTGGGTTATTAGTCGTGCAACAAATCTCTTCCCAGGAAACTGAAAGAATCATGGAATCATTTCTCCCCGCAGCTGTGTTGGGACCTCCTGTCGTGTCTGTGTCCGGCTGTGGGAACTGTTTGCTCCTGCAGATCAGAGTTCCTACAACAATGGGGCTCCAGCAGCACCAGCAGCTGACGGGCCTCTACAGAGAACTCGTCTTCCATGTGCAACGGACTAGGGACGGTGCACAGGTGTGTGTCAGGCTTGAAGCTGCACCAATCGATATTTCTATATTCATAATGGATCAAATAACTTTGTGTTAACAAATAGGCTACAGGCTATAAAACATAGGTGTAGATGGCTTTGTGAGCTTTGCATCCCAAACAAATCCAACCTTTGGCTCTGTAGTAGTATAGAACAGTCAAACTGGACACAGCAGCTGATTTTGCCCCAAGGCCCTCCAGCATCTTTAGAGATAATCTGAGTCTTAATCCAGTTCAGGTTCATTAAATGCTGGTTTGGACTCTATCAAGAATCCTCATATTCTAATTATGTTTTTGGTTGGGGGCCCAAATACAACTTAAATGTAACCATAGCTGTAATTCATTACTCCTCTTGCAGAAAGTAAGATATAGGTGCTGGGTGTGCGCTGTTATTTGCAGAGATTAAGATGACAAAATGTGATATAAGACAGCAGAGGTGCCAGGATTTGATCCCTGTACCATTTATCATCCCAACATAGTTCAGCTCATGTTGTTTCATTTCAGGTTGCGTGTATACAGACGATATGACACTCAGAGCAGTATGATATACCGAGAAATCAAAACAGCAAACCCACATGGCAGCTCGTCTTTATCTCTTTGAAAAACGTATGAAAGGCAGATCAGAATATTGAGCAAAACATGTGTAAGCTTAGAGAGATGATAGGTTCCCTCAGATGTTGATGATGTTTGTCACTGTGTGTGGTTTTACCCACGTCTTCCTCTCACTTGCTCGTGTTTGCCTGTGTTCGAGGAAACGCTGGGCCTGATGAGAAGAACAAAAAGGAGCTCATCCTCACATCTGTATTGTGAAAATTCTCACATTCTATACAAATGTGGTAAGAGGTGATCAGGCCAGGCAGTAGAAGCGAAACCTTTACTGGAGATAAACTATCTCAATATACCTACTGTTCCCCTTATGCTTCAAAACATGAAAAAAGAACTCCACTAGTAAAGCAGTTTTAAGCGTGACATTCAGAATTTTATTTTCCTTAACAATCATGTATATTACTAACAAAGACTAAAATCAGTGGAGGTACTGAACTTACTACTACATCATAAACATGTATCTTGTTTTGCATTTCCTGTTCTTAACACCTGGTGTGTGGCAGCTCTTTCTTGGGTAAAATACCACACTTTGACACAGGAAGTGACATGCTTCACCTTTACAGCAGTAACTGCAACAATTTCTTTGGAATTACTAGTTCTGATGGGTGACAGCTGAACAAAGACAGAAAAGAGCGCCACCTACAGAAACACTACTCTACACCATCTAGTCCACAACAATTCAGGGGAACCACTACATTTATTTAACAGCTATAGTTACTAGTTACTTTACCCATTAAGATTTGACATTCACAGTAGGTCAATTATATGAATGCATCAGCAATACTCAGGAAAAGTCAGTGCTATAGCCAATACTTTAAAAATAGTGAAGTAGTTTTGATTTTATACTATTATTGGTTATCATACAATTCAGTTCCTATTTTTTGTAAAATTCTCAACATGATGTTTCAAGGGCTAAAATTCTGGTGACTAAATGTTAAATTATTTATATATATATATATATATATATATATATATATATATAAAGAAAAGAGTGGTCCTAAAGTACCCCTTAAAAATCAATAACACTGGGTCCAAATTGGGTTTGGATCAATATAGCCCATACACAATACTGGGCTAACTTTTCTCAGTTTCCATGGGTACTGTCACAAGCCATGTTTCCATAGACATATTTTTATTTTAAAGTAATGCATTAGAAAAGCAGTATTGAAATGGCAAAATTCAATGAAACTTCCTCAATTGCGCAATATGTTTTTACACTCGCTTGAGGTGGGGTTTTTTTCCCAAAAGAGTTGATGCACTAAATGGGATATGGAAACATTCCCACATTAAATAATGGAAATCACCTGCTAGTACTGGTGTATAAAGTTGCCATGGTAATCCATACATTCTCTCCTATATTTGCATTAGGATTCTTTATCTTTGCTGCCATTTATATTTACCACTTACATAGTGCTTCATGACAACCTTATTTTTAATAAAATCTTTTCTTTTCACTTGTCATATACTGTGAGTCACATGTAGTTTCCCTGGAAGAATGACACTCAGAGTTTTCCATTGTTTATGCCCTTCATCACCTGGTCTCTCTGTTGTGTTGCAGTTCAGACTGAGTCTGCCTTACAAAGAGGAGAATATGATCACGTACCTGCAGCCAGGTGTGGAGTACTGTGTGACTGTCTCTGTGACGGGATTCTTCAACTCCAAATCTGTCTCCAGTAAACCTTTCTGTGCCTTCACCAGCACGCCTCAGCCCAGACACTCACGTACGTCACGTTATTTTTCTTCAAGACTCCCCAAATAAAACAGACAGACAATGGTAATGCAAACATATGCAATCTTTCTTTGTTTGTACAATCAACTTGAATCAGTTTATTTATTTTAGTTTTTATTGTGATGGCAGTTTTACATGTTGGACTTATGTCTGATGAGTATGGCAGCCTATGACTACCACCATGACAAAATATATTGTCATGTTGTAAAGAGATATTTATTATTACATATCAAATTATTGAGTTTTAACAAGAAACGTCTCTGGTCATCATGTTATAATATGAAAAGGGTCTTGTTATAACAAGAAAACATGAAACTAACCAAATATGTCATTGTAGAAGCAATGCACTGCACCCCAGTCACTTTTATGTAAGAGTCACAAAGGCAGTAATCAGGTCAGACTAAGTGATATTTCTGTAAAAAATCTAATGGGGAACACGTGTGAATTAAAGGGAAACTCCGGAATTTTTAAACCTGGGCCCCATTTTTACAAAGTTTGGGGACTAAATTAGTAATACAAAGTTTTAGAATTGCTCCAGTAGATCACCTCCACCAGCATCCTCCCCCAGGTTGCGATGGCTGCAAGGTAATACTTTGGAGAAATTATGCCTGTGAAAAGTGTGCACACTAAAAGTGCTTGTTTTTGCCACTGACAGGCTCAGAATGTTGTCTAAGTGTCTGAAGACATGATGGAAAGGATCCCTACAGAGACAGACCGTTTGTTAAAGAGTAACATCCTTTTGTTTTCCTGCAACAGCTCAACATCTCGCAAGATTTCAGAGCGAGACTTTTCCTTAAGTGAGACTTCTGTTTGTGGTTAAATTTGAGTGACAAGTTAACACGTGACTTCAGATTTGTTGTTGCAAAATTACTGTAAGGCAGCTGGATGTTTTAAAAGCTTTACCTTTTGTCCATAGACAGACAGACAGATTGGTGTCTGTCTGTCTGTACAAATCAGTATGTTGTCCTGTACAACTTAGAGGATAAGTCTCCTCTTCTGGCTCAGAGTAGAGTCATTATATTAAGATATTGTGGTGGTGATCATGAATGACTTCCTGTAGCGGTTCTTATTATGTGGCCTGAATGTGCTTTGCTGTCTGGCCAGTAGGTTGTGCAGGGGACATTAATTGTCCATTATGCTGCCCTGCAGGGGCTCCAGAGCAGTCCCCAGCACAGAACCAGCCTTCCTAACCAGCCTGTTAAGCCTCTTAATGTCACTGGCCCTGATGTTGCTGTCCAACAGATGGCTGCAAAGAAAAGTGTGTTTGAAACAACAGACTGGTAAAAGATGCAACATCTTGCTGCACATGGACTTGAGCTTCCTCAAGAAGTAAAGTCTGGTCCATCCCTTCCTGTAGACAGCCTCAGTGTTGCACTTCCAGTCAAGTCTGTTGTCAAAATGGACGCCCAGGTATCTGTCGTCCTCCACCAGCTCCACCTTGATGTCATTGCTGACTAGTTGATAGTCAAAACTGTGCCAGTGAATCAGGCACATCTATCTAAAACAAATGCAGTCTAACACAAGACAAGCTGAACATTGTAACCTTCATGAAGGTCAGGTTTCTGAAAGTGAATGTGTTTGTTTGAACGGACTAGTGTTTGTTGATCCTGGCATAAAGGCAGAAAGGGGAACTTGAATTTGAATTTCAACAGTTCCTCTCAGAGATGTTAATGTGCAAGAAGTTCAACACTGAAGCTGCCGGATGTCAGTGTTGTGTTCTAGGATCCTCAACTTGAAGTGCAGAATTTACTAATTAGCAGTGAAAATTTAGGCTAATGGAATTTCCACAAGTAATGGGATTTCTGAGAAGTGCATATTCAAAACAGCAAATGCTTGGGAATCTGATATATGTTGCTGTCCTCCTATTTCACAGTGTATGTGGTCTACGGCCTGCTGGGTGCGTTCTGTGCACTGGGGCTTCTCCTCTTTGGATTGGTTGCCTACGGCGGTCAGCTGAACTTCAAATTAGACAACGCCTACTCAGAACCAACTGTGTGTGCTGGGACCTGAAGAATCAACTGTTCATCTTCACCTTCAATTTTGCATTTAAAATATTTTGTGCACACAGTGAACGTGCCTCCGTTGTCCAGATGCTAATCAATTTGATCAGTTTGTTTGATTAGTTGGTTTCTGAGCTAATCACACGTACTACAAAGCAGATAAAGCATAGACCATTGATGATTAGTATATTAAATCAGTCATTCAACAGAATATTAATCAGTAACAATTTTAATGATTGTTTAAGTCACTGATCATGTAACAAGACAGTCTACAGCCCATGCTAGTGGCTGAGTGAGGCTGTACTTAGGCACAGTGGTGCTTTGAGCTAAATGCTAATGTTAGCATGCAAACTTTTGTAAATTAGCACTTAACACAAAGTACAGCTGACACTGATGGGAATGTCACTAGTTTTGCAGGTATTTGGTCATAAACCAAAGTATTGGATACATTGAAATTCTGACCTGATGATGGTGCTAGAGGTAAAGTCAGAGGATCACCAAAGTAAGATAATGAACCATGGATGTCTGTACAAAATTTTATCGTAATCCTAATAGTTGAGATATTTCAGTCTGGACCAAAGTTATGGACCGGCCAACGACAGACCGACATTCCCATCTCTAGAGACATGCCACTAACATCTTCCTCTTCCACATTTATCTTAGCCATGGAGCTCCATCTTTGTGCAACAACTATTAAAAATACATCAGTGAGCCTCACTGTTGCACAGAGTGACCTTTATTTTACGCACACGCGCACCCGCACACGCACACACACACAGCGACCAATCACTAGATAGTGGTGGAAAGTAGTCCCCAAATGTGCTTTTTCCTTTGCTAAAAACTACAGTGGCCAGCAGCTGTTTAAGGAAAGCACTGGGCTTCTTTATCTAGATAGACATTTTCACAGACAGACAGATAATTCTGGTCTTTAGGTTTCTTTTGTTGAAAACAAGAACACTGTTTTATATGGAAACACCTTACTCCCTTTACTGTTTGTTTTCATTGGCTCACAAATTATTCAGGTTCAGTTTGATGTCAAACAGAATAAATGTTTCAAAAAATACTGTGCCAGGCTGTTTGTCAGATTTCCATCCAGATTTCCAAGATGTATGTTGATATTCATCACTACTTTTATATGTACAAATAAACAGCTTACTACTGTCCAGTTAAAGAGGGAACTTCCATAGGCATATATAAGCAGACTGCTCTACCTGTGATAAGGAATATTGTGATCCCTACAGAGACAAGCGGTCTGTCTCTGTAGGAATCCTTTCCATAATATTGTCAGACAAATAAAAATGTGAGCCTGTCAGTGGCAAAAACAAGCACTTTTGGTGGACGGACTTTTCAGGACCACAATTGCCCCAAAGCAATACCTTGCAGCCAGATTGCATATGCCAGCAGAGGGCCCCATTCCAAACTTTAACAGCAGTCATTTAGACCCCCAAATTTGTTTTTGTTTTTTAAATACCTGAGATTCCCTTTAGGTGTAATGCGTGACTGTCTTTGTCAACGCCTCTCTTATCTCTCTATAACTTCCTCCTCAAAAGCCAGAATGGTGGAAATGGACCCCCTGAACACTGAGGGCTACACATTTCAGCTACATAAGGAAGGCTCTGGTGACTGAATCCTGACTATCCACAGTGCTGTTCTGCAACTGAGGAGCAACTCTGAGGGAGGAGAGAAAGACTGTGGAATGGCAGTTTACAGGGGGAGGTGTTGGAGAAGTACAGGACTGAGGCTGGAGACCAGAAGAGCTGATTTGGATGACTGCTTTTGAAGTTCAGAGTAAAATGTATGGTTTAGTATCAGAGAGTTTTAGTTTGAGGTGGACGTTTATAAAAATCCAACATAGTTCATGCATTAGTTTGAGTATTAAATGACTGTATGCAGTTACAGTATGTGTGTTATTAGTGGGAAGTAGTATCTTTGCTTCTTTAAACAGTGCTGTGCATTGTGTTATCCTCTGGCAACTGAGCAAAATGATGCTGTGATTCTTTTTGTTGTTTGGAAATGTATTATCAGTGTTCTTGGTACCCATACGTCATCTTCTCTTATTAAAGTCTACTTTGGATCAACCTGTTTAAAGTCAACATTTCTTTCATTAGCTGATGTTGAAGAGCTCTCCTATGCCTTGTTTTTGCTAATTCCAGCATGACAATCAAAACCTCTTTTCCTTTCCTATTCTGCCTTTTGATTATCATCTGCAGATCATTTATTTGTGCTGCTGTCATGACAATATAACATACAAGTTGGTAGAATTATTTATTAATTTAGATTTAAAATAAATAATTTATTTTAATGTCGTTATACGTGGTTTCTCAAAGAACCAGGTGTTCAGGGTTGTGCGGCAGTGTGGGAGTGTCTGATACTAACCAGCAACCCCAGTTAGAAGACAAAAGCCAAGCCACTGCACGGAGATGAACAGCTGATGTACATCGATTGCTGGTTAGTACCCACCGCCGCAGCCTGAATGCAGTACCCCAGTTCAAATGAAGGGGGAAATCTGGGTTTTCCGCCGCAGTGTCCGATTCTATGTGAATTTGGCCTTAGAGATAGAGAGATGGATAGATAAAGAGAGAGAGAGAGACCTTATTGATCCCATGGGGAAATTAGGCATCCAGTAGCTTAGCATGCAAGTTTATTTATATAACAATTCATACATAGTAGCAATTCAATGTGCTTTACACACATAAAAATGCTGAAACTGAAACTTAAAAGAAGGTAATGAAAAAAACTTATTATAAATTATATAATTAAAAGGATAAAAGTACAATAGAATAAAAACATGGTGAGCTAGAGGTGTGATTTTTTTGTGCTCAATCGTAGGCACATGAAAAGAGACACGTTTGTAACCTGGATAAAAAAATTGCTACATTTGGGGCACATCTAATTCATATTCAATCATATTTTGATTGTTTGTTCCATTTACATGCAGCATAACTAAATGCAGATTCGCCCTGTTTGGATTGGATTGACCTGAGTCCTAAGGCAACACATATAAAAACACACAAGAATATAAGAATAAAAACACAAAACACAGCTGTGAAGTGAAGTCTAACTGCCACAACTGCTTCAGAGTGCTGTCTCTATGATAGAGTATGTTCTAAACGGAGTAGAAACAAATGTAGGTGATTAACGGTGCAGGCAGAGATTCAAAACTCAAAGCAGTGAAGGGATAATGTTACTGCGCATAATATAAACGAAATAAACAGACACTATGCAGATAACATTCAGATCGATCCTTGTCATTTCAGAAGAAGGCTGAATAAAGTCGTTATCTCGTGATCAGGGCATTCAAAAAATATTTGCAAGGGAGGCCATTCTCAGCTTCCGTAATTATCACAGTAGCCTAAGGTCAGTCAAAGCACTTGTTGATTTAACATGTTATCAGCTTCATATAGTGAGAGAATATTGTTTTACTTCCTCCACAACGTTACCTGCAGATAACGTGTTTCCACGCGTGTGGCTTGACAGGTGGGAACCTCCAGATAGTACATGCTTGTTGAGGCAGTGCACCACTCATCCTCCCACCACTACACTCGTTTAAACATGTCAGGCTCGTTCGAGATGAGCGAGGCCTGCGCAGAATGGACGACTGGCGATCGCCGCCCAATGCATGCCGGTTAGATTTGTGTCCGACTTTACCTCGACTTGCTCTGACGTCATTCACACGTGAGCAACAATAACCTCGCGAGATCAAACTGGCCACAGTTTTTAGAGCCAGGTGCTGCAGGTGCTCTCCACTGAATGTAAGACACAGGGCATGATGGGAAACGCCTGGCTGTCGCCGGATCAAATACCTGATTGGCTCTTAATTATGACCACAACCATCAACTTATGCATTAAAGATTGATTTTCTGTGTAACTGTAATATAACGCTAGATTGTTGCTGTATGTTGTGCAGTTTCATCTGTTAACTAACACATCTTGTGGTTGATCTGAATGATAATACAGTCTATTTCAGACCGTGATCTGCAAACTACAGGCAGCTCTAACAGGATGTAAATATTCACTTCCTGTATATTCGTTGAAGGCTGCTGGAAACAGCGCCCCCTGTTGTTGCCGTCGGATCTCGTCCACTTTCCAACGAGCCTGTTAACAGTTAGCGCTCGGTCCTGATAGGCTGCTGGAAGCCTCAGACGTTTCTCTGTGAGGAAGGAGTTTCGCTTCTACGGACTTCCCCTACCAGGAAATACACCGTTTATAAAGGTAACAGACCCTCACACACACACACACACACACACATACACACTGCTCATCTGGACTACATCATAAACTGACAGAAGAGCCTTTCGGGCAACATGTCAGCTACTATCTGTGCCTTCATCCTGACGTTTTCAACACTATGCGGACCCAGAGGTAATGTATAATTTCTCTTTGTAGGCTGTTTGTCTTTGTTAGTCATTGAAGTGACAGAGTAATACAATTAGGTTTGTAAGTTTAGGAGGAACTGGCGCTACCGTGGTACTTAGTTTAGAAGTATGTAGGCCTGCAGCATGAGTAGTTTATTGAATGATATGTTGTCATTAAAAGTTCTTTAGACTGAATTCACACTGACTGAATTGAAACACTGAAAGTGTTTTTGTGGCTTGTAACACGGTGCCCATATAGCTTTAGAAATAGATATTCAGCTGGTAAAAGATGCAACATCTGAAAGTGAAAGTTTTAATATTTTTTTAATTTTTATTAAAGTGATGAAGAAGATTAAACGGGTGAACTTTGACAGTCAGGACAATGATGATCATAAAGGCAACAGCACCTGTAGTTGATATTAATATGGGTTTATTTTGAATAGAAAACCTTCCAGTACAGTTGCTTAGATCATTGCTTTTTTTTAATAACCAAAAATGTCTACTGTCATTTACTGAATGTATGTAGGCCTATTAATATATAATTTATTATATTATAATAATATTAACTGTCATTTCTGGATTTGGACTGTGCAGTGGTATCAGGAGCCCTCGGCAGACCCACAAATGTCAGCTTGACGTCCTACAACATGAATCTGGTGCTGAGATGGGATTCACCTGGAGGGGCAGCCAGCGGCTTGGTCTACTCAACAGAGTACAAGTGAGTCAACATTACTCTCAGCACCAATAAACCCTTGCTGCTTTTGCAAACATTTGCCAGTCCTGCTTTGCCAGTCTATGTTCTTCCTGCACAGCCATCATAGCCTGCTGATGTTAAAGATGCAGGTGATTCCTATAGCTACAACTATGGATTGTTTTTGTTATCAATTATTTGTCTTATATGATAGTAAAGACAAATTGATGGATCAAAGAAAAAGATAATTAAGATAAAGATAATTACCCATGGAAAAACTAGAACAAGAGACTTTTGGACATTTTAGCTTTAAAAAAATTACTTAAAATAAAAATCTACTGTCAAGCTTTACCCATTTCCAGTTCTTATTAAACCCCTGATTCTGGAGAAATATCAGGGATTTATTAAAGGTCCAAAATGTATTTGTCTTCTTTTACTATTAAGACTTTGTAGAGCTGTATATAGCAGCAAGTAACTGTGAAAAGATGTTTACATACACTTAACAAACAGTATGAAGTTACGCAACTAAAAGCAAAAATTAAAAATATCACTCAACAAAAAAATTGAGCAGAGAGACATTTCTCTTAACAACAACCAAATGAGTGTTTAAAAAAGTACCTTCTGTTCTGGGAAGGATGACTGATACGCCCAGTACTGTGACTGACTCATGCTAATGAGCAAACACATTGTTGGGTCCTCGCACACATTATGCTGTTGACAAAATCTGAGAACCATGTGCTCAGTGTTCTTCATTTACTTTTTCACACGTGTTACTGTTAAGTTATGACTTGTGCAGTGCAAGCAGGGGTAACATCAGAGTCAGCCATACTCGAGATAACCAATCTGTAATACCTTATTACAGATTTTCTACAGGACTTATTTGTCAGGTGGATAGAAATGAACGCACATTTCCAGCAGCAGCAGCTCTAAGATCCCAGCACCAAACTAGCTGGTGAACATGCTAAATGTTGCTCTGTGTTTGCTGGATGTGTTCAATTAAACAGTGGTAATAATGTGTTTTCAGCCCAATGCAGCTTTTAAAAAAAAATACAAGAAAATATTTTGAGGAGAATTTGTGAGCTGCATATACATCTTAGAAATGTGTCAATTTACACACAAAAACACACTCACAGCCCTCATTCGAACCTCCAGGGAGTTTTCACTGCTGTCCTTTTGTATGTTGTCATCACAAACTCACCTGAAACTGAAATCACCAATCTGTAATACCAGTACTGTGTTTTGTCCATAGGACGTCAGTCACACCCTACAGAGTGGGCTGTGTGAATATCTCGCACCTTGAATGTGACTTCACCCACCTCAACATCTCCATCACTGAGTACGGAAAGTATACAGGCAGAGTGCGGGCGCAGTTGGGGGCAGAGAGCTCTGCCTGGGTGGAAAGTAACCCGATTACCTTGGACAAAGATAGTGAGTGGAAATTTTCATGTGTTATTACAAAATAAAAAAAGTGACGTTGATCCACAAATACAGGCGATCTTCTCTCAAAAACATACCTTGTAATAAATTATTTAAATATTTTACACTTAAATGATTCCTTAATTATTCGATTACTCAATCACCAGAAATGGATTCTGATGTACTCTGGTAAATTGTCATGAGTTTTTGTTATAATTATAGACTAGATAAATGATTGTTCAAACTAAACTAATTAGTATTTTATATGATCTATGGGGCAATTGACTTACATCCATCAGGTAAACACAAACACCACCATTCAAATAAATGTATATGTCTGCCAGATGTTTTTGCTATAGCGTTAGCCATAGCAACTTTTTAAGATGATAATATGTTGAATGCGTGCATGATGATGAAGTTATTGACTAAACAACTTACTGGCTTTATATCACACACTGTTGAACACACACACTGTCCATCATGCTACATGAAAGTCTGGGATGTACTAAAGTACCTGCTAAGGCATGGAGTTTACATCATCATACTGTAAATCCAGCGTGGTATCCAAAACATACTACTGCTGCTGTGGGTTTATCCACCTGGGGTTTCTGGTTTACTGGCTTTAACAAGCTCACTATGCCTATTATTTCTATAGTATGGAGCTTTCATCTTTTTTGTTTTGTCATTGCTAGACACACCCAAAGAACGTGAGTAAAACAAACCAAACGAAGGCAGATGTAGAGTTAGATAAACGTTTAATCTCAAATCTGTTAAATTTCACTAAATCGTTGTCAAATTAAGTCAAACACCTTTTTGTCCTTACTGAAGACATGCCGGAGGTGTTGTTTCAGTTCTACAACAATTTGCTTTAGCCAGAAGGCTTTAGCTTTGCTAGCTCTGAATAAACGTTTCCCACTCTTCCCTCTCTTCCTTAGCCATCATCGGTCCACCCAATGTCTCTCTCCTCTCCAATGAGGCTACTATTGAAGTCAGCATTAAAGATCCAGTGTTCAAGACTTCAGCATTCAGGAATGTTTACAACTCCGCCACCTACAACATCACCTACTGGAAGGACAACCAGAAGGAAAAGGTGCGATGCATTGGTTTGAGTGCTGTTGATGAGTGGAGCTGTTCCCGTGGGGCATACTGGGACGAGTATTATCTGGGAAGTGTATCTTATTAACCATTAGGTTTGGGACAAAAACAAAAACATCTGTACACATAAAGAATGTTATGTCATGTGAGGACAATAAAAAAGGCAAAGTTATTAATATTTTCCTCCAAACAATTAAAATGTGAATAGATTCTTAAAAAGATTTAGCTACTGACAACTGAAATGACTCCTATCCTCCTATCCTTGTAGCAGAGAAATAATTTAGGAATAATGTGACTAACAATAAATGAAATGTTTAAATGCTGATTTAGCGTAGGTAACGCTAACTATGATTACCTTCCCAGTTCAGTATGATAGAATGCTAGCATTTGTTAGTTAATGCTAATCACAAAGTACAATGAAAGCTGATGGATGAATTGAAATCTGTACCTGCTGCTGGCACTCGAAACAATGGAGAATCACCAATGTTATTGGAGCTAATCCTCTTTGCACTGAAGCACTGTGCCAAATTTCAGAGCAATACATTCGGTCTTTGTCGAGATACTTTAGTTTGGACCAAAGTGGTGGATGCGACTGTGACAACCTTTTAATATTTGAGAAGTTGGCACGTTTATATTGGGAAAACTATAGAAATCAGTACTGAAACTCAGGTAAAGCATTGCTGTGCTGGTATACAAAATTAAAGAGAAAGCGTTTGAAATGCATTATCTGTGCAGACTGACTGCATATTCTATTCCCCTTAAGCTCTTATGTGTGCTGTACGTGAGCCATCAAAAGGTTAATTATTTTATGTATTTTTTATGTATTGTTGGAATACATAAATGTCCATGCCCTACATGTCACAGTGCTGTGAATTCATTTTGTTAAGATGTATTTTAAGGCTCTCTTGAATGTTGTTGAAATCTTTGCAGAGATTGATTACACTGCAGCGTCATGCTGGCAGTTTCTACGTCTGTCTTAGATTCAAAAAGGTGCTTTAAAACCAAAAGCCCACCGATCATCTGTTTTGAGGTGGAGGATAAGATTGCAGCATGACTAGGTGTGTGTGTAGTGTCCTGTAGCTGCTGCAAGCCATGATTAAACCAGAACACGCACATGACCACTTCTCTGTTGTTTCCTACAGGCCAGAAGCATGAGCAACATACAGCAAAACCGGGTGGTTCTGAATGACCTGGACCTCTGGACCAAGTACTGCATCGAAGTTCAAATCAACACCGACACGAACCACAACCCCAGCAACCCCAGCAGAACTGTCTGTGAGCGCACCACCACAGGTTAGCGTTTTTTGCTAGTAACAAAGGCAGAAATTATTATTTTATTAGTAAAAGTACAGTTAATCCACCTTGATCTGCAAGTTGTGGTAGCAAGCAAGATAAGAGCCTGTAAATCACTGTATTCAACTGTAATCAACTATTTTCCTACAATTACAATTTGGCCTTAATGGTTCCCGGACTGTCAAGACTTTGGTGATCCCCTGACTTTTTGGTTCTGTCTTGACAACTATTGGATGGATTGTCATTAAATTTGGTACAGACATCTCATGTCCTCTTCAGGATAAATTGTAATAACTTTGTGACCCACCCCCCACCCCCGGTCCGTTCCTCTCGAGCCATCATCGGGTCAAATTTTGAATTGGCCCAGGACTTTGTCCTATGATCAACATTATCCCTGCTGAACAACAGTGCGTGCCTGTAAGAGAGGACTGCGTTTGTGCTGACAGCAGTCCCAGCAGGTGTAGCATCAGTGTCGGTTGTCATCAAGCTAACATTTGCTCTGACTGTTCAGAGTGAATTGGTTTCGATTTTTTGGTGAATGTAATGTTTGCTTGTATGCTTTCTTGTATTCTTTTTGACCTATCTGTGTGCTGACTAAAACAAAATAGAGAAAAGAATAATGGTGATTTTGCACAGAGTTGAAATAAAAAGTTAATTTTCAATTCAATTCAATTTTATTTATATAGCGCCATATCATGAAAAAAAACTACAGGTGTGTGTGAAATATGGCATTAACACTTTACTTTAAGTGGCCCTATTCAATTCTATTCAATTCAATTCAATTTTATTTATATAGCGCCATATCATAACAAAGTTATCTCAGGGCACTCAATCACATGGAGCCGGTTGAGACCAACTTCCACACACACAAAGACCCAACGTTC
>JAVQJD010061137.1:0-21291 GCA_036023655.1 Nannoperca australis | reverse complement strand
CCCCCCCCCCCCGCGATCTAACTGGGAGCCTATAGAAGGCAAAGTCTGTCTGCATTATGAATGGTATACATATTTAAAGAATTCAAAACAGGGGTGATGTAACTAATGTCTGAAGCATTCAAAGATGAGACAAGACAGGAATGGGACATGGAATCTCCACGGCAACTTACACATCACACAACAAGGTTTTTGTAAGTCAGGAGTGGGGGACTTTCTGACTAGTGTTTGTTTCATTCACGGTGGTCTACCGTTGCCTCGTTCCCTTAACTTTTTTTATCATCCTAACTAACTTGGGATCGGCCTCTCTTCTTATAGACACAATCTACACTACATTCCTCAGTACTACTACACTATTCCTTTAGGCGGGAAGAGATGGGAGGTGAAGTCCTCAAACACTAATACAATTTGGCAGCAAGCAAAGCTCTCATGAGAGCAATAGTATGCTTCTTGTATTTTCCGTGTCATTCCTTCTTTTCAGTTCGTCTTTCTCTTCCTTTCATTTTCCCCTTTCTTTCATTCTTCCTCTCCCTCCCTCCCTCCCTTCTTGGCTTTTTCGTTGTTTCTGGCTGTTGCCACGACGACAGACCCCTCCACTCTCACTGGGTTCTGCTTTTTGTTTGTCATGGTAACGCTTGTCAAATTGGAGGTTGCCAATAGCAACCCGTCCTGACCTGTTTCTATTAGTACAGCTTTGCGCCTGCATGCGCACGCACACACAAAAACACACACACACGTTTTTATAATTTTTCTGTGACAGTGTTGCACCATTTGTACATAATCCTGTGCTGAGTTGCGTGGAATCCACAGTCCTCTGCTGCTTAAAAAGAATCTATAAGAGCTGAAAGCACACTACAGATTCTATAGTAGAAAGGCGCGCGCACACACACACTTTTGCACGCACACACATACACACACATCAAACAGCCATTGCTGTGATGCAGCACCCATGCCTGACAAATTGACTTGGATATTAAAAACCAGCTGTCAACGCTGGCATCCTGGCCTTGTCCCATGCATCCTCGATTTACACACACTAAAACACACACGTATACTCCTTTAATGCTCTGTCAGCTTGGATGCTTTTTCTATGCCATTATGCTAATGATATATGAGTGATATGTATGTACGCAACGTGCTGCAGACTGAGAGGAGCTTCCTTCCGTTTTGAGGTTGTTGATGCTGTTGAACACCTCCTTGCCCCTGAACCCTCTCGTCCCCCCCTCTGTAAGCCTTTTCCCTTTGTGAAAGTGAAACTGTTTGATGGTATTTGTCTTGGTGGCTGTGGGGTTTCTGGGATGCTTGCTCACTATGGAAACAGTGTCAGATTCCATGGATGGTGATGTAAAAAAAGAAAAAAAAGCAACAAGGACTTCAAAGAATAAAAAAAATTTAATAAAATCTCTGTTTCTTTTGTTACATGTCAGTAAATACAGATGCCAAAGTAAACGAGCACACCGTTGAATCAGAAAAACATAAAACACAAACTACACAACAAGAGAATCAGTGGTGAACTACAAAACTACTTTGTTCGGTGTTGCCTGTAGATGTTATCATCAACATTTGGCAAAGGTTTTGGTCCCAGAGGTCCCAGTTACATGATACTGGATGGGTTAACCAGATCACCAAAAACATTGGTCATTTTAACCAACACACTTCAGCAGGGTGGTAACATCACATCAACTTCTCTGGTACTTCATACTGCATGTAGTAAATCACTACTAGAAGGATGCATGAAATGTTTCTACACTAGGTGGCAGTGCTGTCATCTTGTTCACTCACCGCTCCTTGTTTCCTCTTTCAGCTCACGAATGAACAATTATTATAGTATTTAGATGGTTTGTGTCACATCTTCTGCTTATTGTAACTCACTCATGTTAGAACATTAATTGATTCATTATTAAAACACATTCATTAATTATAGTAACCAACTGTCAACCTGCCGGCTCTGTTCCCAACAGCATTAAAGTGAAAATCCTCCATTTCCTGCACTGTAATGAATTTAAACCTTTTCCAACATGAAAGCCTTCTTTGACTTCAGAGGCACTTTCATGTGCCTTCCTCTGAGGCATGTGTGGATAGATGATAAAATATACACCAAATGAATGAACTATTTGAGATTTAAATGAAAAGTATAATTAGGATTTTCTCATTCTGCAAGGATTTTCTCTTGGGGTTGAATCATTTAAAAAAAGTGTTCTCCAGTTCACCTTTATTTTTATAAGGAGAGATCAACCTTATTTCTCATCCATGAAATGATTAATTATACTGTATATCATGATGTTTATCAGGTGTTCTCTGCCCACTGGTAGTTTTTCACAAAGAGGATGTTCAGTGTCTGAAGGTGTTTGTTACACAGAAGCTACAGCAAACCACCATGGTGGTCCTTCCTGTGTACAGTAATGCCACACAGAGCCCTCTAGTGGCCATTTCTTGTCATGTCAGGGATCTCTATGACAGTAGGGTGCACGTTACATTCAAAGCTTCCAACCATCCATCCATACATTCATTATTTATACCCACTTAACCCATGCAGGGTCATGGGGGGCTGGAGCCTATTTCGGCACACATTTTGGCGAGGACTGGGGATACTCCCTGGCTCAGTCAGACAGGACAGGACTGTTGCACGGCTGCCACATATAGACAACCAACCATTCACAGCTATGGACGAAACTCTAATTCACCTGAGCTCCATATTGTTGGAGTGTGGGAGTAAACTGGAGCAGCAGAAAGAACCCACCCACACAAACCCAGTTAGAACATCTCCACTCACTTTTAGGTCAAATAATATATATATATATATATACTATATTATGGAAGTTGTGTTTTATTTAACAATTGTGTTTATGTGCAAGTCTTTATTTCACACTTGCTTTGGCAATGTAAACATCTGTTATCCATGCTAATAAAGCCACTGTGAATTGAATTAAATTGAATATTAAAAGAGAACAGGGCAACCCCCCCACACCCCAACCCCCATGGCACCTCACCAACCATATCTCAAACGATTTAGCTTCATATGCAACAGTAGCAATTTATAAGGAAACATATCTGTTAATGCATGTGGAAACTATGGTATGGTAAGTTAGGCTTCTTGGTTCACTTGGTTAAGGTGGTTAAAGTTATAGTCCAGCCAACATCTAATTAAAAAACAAAATGAATCCGCTCAAGCAGAATAATCCATCCCTAAGTATGCTCTAAACACTGTCAATGTTGTTGCCAACATATGTCTGAATGCACTGCTTTTGTTTCCACTGGCATGACTGTAGGGCAGTGAGGATTACATCGATTTACACTCCTTTGCTGCACCAAAACTAATTTTGTCAGGACAATAAATAAATAAACAAACACACAAACAAACTGTGAAGTCAATTACTGCTCTGAGTTTGTGGAGCACAGTGGATCAAGCAAACAGCTTTTCAGTGTTTACTTAATTAATTAGGGATTTTCAGATTTGAAATAAATTAATAAATAAAAAGCAAGGTTAAGCTTTTCAATACCTCAAGACCTGATTATGGAGAGCCATCAACATTATTTTATTTACATAGTGTAACCTACTGTGTGTAAGGCTATGTTACTGTAGTTGGGCGATTTTTTCCCCTTCTTTTTCTCAGATTTGGAATGAAAAGGTCCGCATGAAGTGCTAATTATTTTCACACAATGTTGACCTGAACTTTATATATAAACCAACCACACTGTTAGCTTAGTGTTATTTTAAGTGGAACACTTAAGCTGTCCTGACTCTGTGTGAACTTTAAAACGAGATGTAACCACTGACCGGACAAGTGTGTTGACCTTTTCAAGCTCAGTCTGGCTTTTGGAAATGAGTCCCAACATGGCTTGCTGCATGAAGACAATCTGTGGCTACAATACAGACCATAGCATAATTTTTACCTCCACAAGCTTTAATGATAGGACCATCACTCTGCTGCTAAAAAAACCCAAGACCTACAAGTCCATCGCTCAGCTCAGTAACTGTGAAAAAAGTTTATTTATAATTTGACAGCTGCTAAATTTGAAGCAAGAGAATTCATGCCCAAGCACAATTCGAATATATGAAATGTAAAAGATATCGTGATGAAGGCAATAGCAAGTTGAATGAACCAGGAAAGAGAACTCAATGTGCCAGATGGCAGCTGACTGCTATTAAAACAAACGTTCAGTGACATGAGTATTACATTAATCTAACATTAGCTCCTTCCTGCACATGGAGGCTTTTCTTCTTTTCTAATTAATTTTCATTCGTGGCTGTCAACGTTCAAATCAGTTCTTTCAAGTCCACGGACACAAACAATAAGCTTTAATAATTCAAAATTTCTGTGCTGAAAAGGTGTAGTTATTTGAATAATTTACACAGTGAATGTTTGGAGTAATTAAAATATTTCTTAAGTGTTTTTTTTTTAATTATTTTATTGTATGCTTTGATTTGCTGGTATATGATGGAAACACTGATGACAGGAATGATTCCTTTTAGTTTTGTCTGACACACCAACTTTAGTTTAGCTTGATTAGCAGCACAGTCAGGAAGTGTGCAACTTGTCCCTGAATTCTTTGTCTTTAGCTAATGCTAAGCTAACTTGTTGTTACTACGATCTGGGGCCACTTTCCTAAATGGTCCTCCCAGGACCTGGTTATAGAAGGTTGAGGTATGATCACATTGTTTAAGGTGTTTAAGCTTGTGTTCCCACATCATTTATTTCCCAAAAATCTCAAGGCAAGGGAAGACACCTGTAACTAGGCTAACTCTCGCAGATGGCGGTTCAGTGGAAGGAATAACTCGAAATCAAACCCATAATTCCTGAAATGTATCAAGCGATTGGGAATAAAATTGCAACTGTGTGGGCACCACCATGGGAATACTTGGGGGTGGATTTACAATATAAAATATACAATATAATACAGGACAGTATTATCATGATTGCTAACACGTTAGCAAACAATTTACAAACTCAGCATTTGAAGCAACATTAGCATTTGTTTTGAGTTGTGTCTGTGTCCACCTGATCAATGTAAGTCCAATATTCACTCTCTTTTTAGTTCTGTTTTTGACTCCAGCAATTCCTGAAAACAAAATCTGCCATTCAAGCTGCTAAATGTTCCACTTTCTTCACCAGCTTGTTGCTAACTTTGTCTGTTTGGGGCTCAGGGTGTACAGTGGGTTTCTCTGAAATGCTAGCCTCAAAACAGCAGCCTTCTGCAGCTGGAAACATGGTTGATGAGAGCACAGGCTGAATCATAAAGTAACTACAAGCTGTAGAGTTAGTGATTATTCTGTGTGGGTTAATTACTACGTGTTCCCTTTGACTTCCAGTTGTTGCAGTCATTAAATAATATTGATATTAATTAATAGCCATAGCTAAAAATCTCCATAGAATTTCTACAGGTGCCCACATTGCTTATGGCACCACAAATGAAACTGCAGAGTTATTCTTATTCAATTTTTTTTTTATAAAACAACCACGTCCAATTGAATTTCCGCTGGCAGACAAGAATTCACCACCTCATGTGTTACAACATTACATCTTAACGTTCAATGAGACAGAAAATAATTCAAGTAAACAACACAGTGGGCAATTCTGGCAACTTTTTAACAGCAACACTAATGCCAGGAGTTGCATTCGTAAGTAGGTGCACATTTGCACAAACATCAGGGAAGAAACCTGCATTATGATGTTACACCAGAGAACAATTTGCACGTCAGAAGTGTTCCATTAAGTACTTAAACAGTGGGTGCATTTGGTGTAGTTATAAACTTTCCCAACACACTCTCACAAGCTATCAGTACAATAAGAATGTGTCAATTAAATGTCAAAAAGATAATGTTTCAGGAAAGTCCTCTGATTCCACGAAAACCATTTTCCTGATCGCAAATAACTAGCCCTCCTTGACTTCCTGATGCAGTGACAATCCTTGTCATCTGCATTACTCGCTGCTTGACAGTGTTATTAATCATGATTGCCATTTGTAGTGAAACAACTTTGCTAAGTTAAGTGATTAGGTTAAACAGCACACACTTGTTTTTCCAGTAATGGGAGCCTGGATCCATTCATCGCAGGGGTGTTTGCCTTCACATGACAGCTGTTGCAACACTGTTTGAATCCTGCGCAGTTTTTTGTTTTCAATGAGAGCTGCGTCTTTAATAGGAACCGGATGCATTTATTTCCATAAATAATATCTGAACTGATCCAAATCAGGCACACACATACACACATACACACATACAAACCAACCCAAACAGTGCTCAAACAAATACAGGTGCACATGGATGGCAACAAATTCACTTGGACATGGATGTGCGCACACACAGAAAGCAAGCAGTGGTGGGATGATTCTTCCCCTGTGACTGTTTGTCTAGCTCTGATATTGTGTTATGACTCATTATTTGGCAAGGTTTTTTTCTCACCTTGGAAACCAAAAGAAGGCTTCAGTGTCTGCTGTGTACTGCTGTGAGTTGTTAAAGCTGTGAGTTTTTGTAAAACAGGATGTTGATTTGACATTCTAACATGAGAAAACGTCACTGGGGCTGAAAAAAGAAATTTCAGTTTATACTTTCAGAGTAAAACAAGATTTAAAGAAATATATGAAAATGTGATCTAAGCCCAAGTGTGAAATGTCATTGTCTTTATTAAGATACCTTTTTTTTATTCTTTATTTTTTTTACATTCGGTCATGCAGCTCTAATTAAAAGTCAGCATGTCTCCTTCTGCTACTTGTTGCCTAATGCAGTGTAACATTGAATCCTTGGCTGCATAATCTCAGAAAACGAGAGCTGCATGGTTATTAGTTATCCCAGAAAGTTTAGTGGCTACAATAATTTAAAGTGTGGGTGTTTACATATTTTAAAACATGGACATTATCCTCCTGAATGCTCACAAAATGCCATTGTTTAAGTAAAACTAAGTCCCGTACAGCAATGAAGGATGAAGGAAACTCTTCTTATTATACCCTACTCATAGTGACTGTGAAATGACATAAAATATGTCTTCTAGAAATTTTTTTAACATACTGTGTTTCTCAGATAAGCATTCCCAGGTAGTCATCACTGTTATGATGTCCGTAGGGTAGAAAGATGCTTTTAATCCAAGCACAGCAAAGCAAAACAACTCTGGTCTTAACAGAAAGGATTTATAGCTAAGAAGAAACTTGTAAATACTTCTTAAAACAGATAAGACACCCAAAACAAGTTTTAAAAAAGCTACTAATCAATGTTCATGACATGTTTTTTAATCAAGCACTCACATTATGGTGTTCTTTGTTTGGCGAATTAAGGAAATCACTTCCTCTCAATAAAGACAGAGTAAGCTGGCACACCATAGATAGTCATAAAGTATTATGCAATCCAATACATTCGCCCTGCAATAAAAACTCCCCTCTGTAAAGCCTTGAGTTTTTGTTGTGACTGGTCAGAGTCTCCCATGTTAATGAGGGTCTACTTCTGTGTTGGCATAGGTCAAGATAATCGTATACCCTTTTGTCAAATATTACAGTAATATATTTTTGTAGCTTTCATTGCAGCAGTGATTTTGTTTTTTCAAAGTTAATTACCTTGTCACAATGTCACATTTTTTGTTTTGTCCACTTGTGTACATCACAAAGGTGGTCATACTGGGATTTTGTGAACTGAATACCAACAACTCCACAGTAATCAATAATTATCAGCCTTGGATACTGGAAAAAAAATTAAAACAACATTAATCCACTTTTGTTTTTTATTGGCAATGATTAAAATATGTGAAAGTGGTCACAGCATAGTGATGAACCCATCAACTCTGCAACGCTCTGCAGGTTGTGGGCCTCTTTAAACTCATTGTTTTGGTTTTACTGCACTGATAAACTGACTGTATGCTACCCTCCCAGGACCAAATGGCAGGAAGACAAACAACCAGCTTATTGAGGGTTTAAAGACAACATACAGATGCAAGTTATAGAAGAACAAAAGCGTCAAACTGGCACTGCTTAAATGTCTCATGCATCAGTTTCAAACAACCAGAAAAATGATGCAATTTTCCAGTGTTTGCATGGAGGAAACACAGCTCTTGAGAAACAAACTGGCAGAAAACCAGTAGCCAAAAGACTGATAGAAAAACATCTGACACCTTCTCATTTATTTAACAACACTACAAGCTATGGTGTCAAACATTAAAAGTTGATTTAACAGAAACAGACAGAAACAAAAACGGAACACTTAAAGCTTCACAGGTGTAGAACAAGGACTTCTGTTTGAGACTGCACTGTAAGGGTTTTCCTGTTATTCATCCCAGACCCAAACATAACTAACTGATATTTCTCCGTCCCCAACAACTTCGAACTTTTTTCTCTTTTTGAAACTCCAAGTCTAACATTTTCTAGTCCCTTTAAACCAGAGGCCACATGTAATAGACACACTCTTACACCAGCTTCCACTTTATCAGAGCTGCCAGTGAATGCTAATTACACTTGTATCTGAGTATCATGCCCTTAAGTGCTTTTGTGCAATCGGCAGAAATACCACCAATGTTTAAGGAAATCATGTTTTGAGAGTTCTTTGTCAATGTCATTTCAATAAATTGTTATTATCTTGCAACCCAATGATGGTTATCCCTATTAACCTAGTGTCCTCCCTTACAAAAACATGTTTTTGTCCTGCATTTTTTTACAAAACAAGTCTGTATTTCTTTCCAAAAGTCATCTGCTGTACATTCATAGTCCAGTCTTCTACTTCCTGGCCACTGAGCAGCTCCTCTTGAACGTTCTGACATGTAGTTCTCTATTCAAGAACAGCTCAGAAGTGGCAGTTGAGTTTATATTGTTTTTATAAATTTGCTTTTCCACATGACATTTTATTTGACACTCCATTTACATCAAGGGAACAGAGTAATCTTCTGCCTGCTCTGGAGGCAAGTCACTATCGTCTGACCTCTGATGCCTCTGAGGAGTACAAATATACATGTACAATTTCCTACATTGCCGGTCAAACAGCCTCTCCTGTTACGCCAATAGAAAGGTGTAAGACCTTGGTTGACCCGTGAATGCAGGGGTTCTGTGGTACCGGTGCTGATGAGAAACACCACGTCTTCAGAAGGCTCTTACTCTGGATCTGTGCACTTTGAGCCTGATCGTGACCACCGAGAGATTTCGAGGAGCTTGACAGCGCCCCGCAGCAGCACCACGAGCTGACAGCCATGTGGTTCTGGGCTGAGAGAACAGAGGTATTGGACGTGGGGCCCGGACTGGAGGAATGGCTGGTGATGTGTCCAGCTCTCAGGCAGCGACCGCGGAGCACATTGTGGAAGGCTTTCTTGAACTCCCGGCTGGAGCATGGGTAGATAATAGGGTTAATGCAGCTGTTGAGGTAACCCAACCAGAAGGTTATCTTAAAGATGGTTTCAGAAGGCTTACAGGATGGGAAAATGGATCCTAGAGAGCACATACAAAACAGACACTAATCAAAATATGAATGGAAACAAACACTAGTACACCACTAATACTTGAACTAGAAAGTACTTTTCTGTTAATTGTATGCTACAAAAGCACATCAGCTGTACCTACAAAAATTTGGAAACCAATAGTGGGAAAACATTTTGATATGTCCAAACTGATTATGTACCAAATTTGACAATTAGATATTAGAATTAACATTCACTGCTTTACAAATGGCCACTTAATGCAGCTATTCTGCCAACTAATGACCAAGCATACAGTACAAGACCAAAAACTGGCTCCTTGGCAGAGAAAGCACAAGCTGTTAAAGCCCAGTCACAGGTCTGATTTTCATGTGCATAACTGATTTTCATAAAAGCAATGCTTCACAGCAGCTAATGTATATGGTGCTACTGATGAGCAGCAGTCACTACATATGTTGAGCTTGGTGATCATACTGTACTGTACTGTGCTGCTGCTACAGAATCTCTTAGCACCAAACAGGCTTTCCATCTTCAGTGCTCAGAAAAAATAAAAAATAAAAAATTCTGTGGTTGTTCAAATCCTTAAATCTCAGACTATCATTGCCTCTGAGCTTGAATGAGAGCTGCGCTGTCAGCCGTGAAGGTCTGTCTCAATTCAAATGCATAACTATTCTCCGATGACTGGCTGCCTTGGGAGTCTACAGGGTGACTGAGCATGCCTCCAAGCATTACAGCCCATTAAGCCTCATGCTTGTTATCTATAATAGCTTTCATAGGAGGGAGCAATAGTTTGGTTCATTCCATTTCATCTCACAGAAGAAGCCCATTCTGCTCCAATGTGGTGTTTTATTTGGTCTATTTGGTTGCTTATAATTGAATTTCTTGATGTCCCTTCTGAGAAACTCGAGCAGTAGAGTCGAGGCACAACGGGGAAGGTCCTGCCTGATGTGCTCATAGAGCAAAACAAATCATAAAGCAACATTATACAAATGATTCTGGCCTCTACAACTTTTGCATTACAATAGATGCAGCTGCAGTGCTAAACCACAGGAGGGTTGCTGTTAAATTTGCATCCTAAAGACTATATTTTCATATGTAATAACGTTGGTGATCCTTTCACTCTTCATCTGGAGCTATCATCTGATCAAAATAATTTGGTTTATGAACAAAACAAATGATATTCTGCTGCGCTTTGTGTTTACTACTAGTTAGCAAATGTTAGCATGCTAAAATGCTAAACTAAGGTGGTGAACATGGTTAACATTGCCTGCTAGACATAAGCATGTTAGCATTGTCATTGTGCTCATGCTAGCATGCTGATGTTAGCATTTAGCTCAATACATCACTGTGCTTAGGTACAGCCTCCCAGAACTGCTAGCATGGCTGTAGACTTTTAACTGTAGAAATACGAGGTATTTTCACACATACTTTCAGTTTGAGTGGACCTTTTACCAATATTACAAATGTAAATTTGGGCTCAATGTAAAAATTATTGTCTGTAAAATGTCAGAAAATAGTAACAAAAAATACACATCACAGTTTCACAGAGCACCAGGGGACATCTTCAAATTGCTTGTTTTGTTCAAGCAATAGGGGAGAGTGGGGTAAGTAGTGCCAATTTTTAATTAAAGTGCCTTTAAAGCAAGGGGATTACAGTAATGCCTCCAACTAAAATATGTACATATAGTTTAGGATGTTGTGCATCCCTGGGAACAATCACGTTGGATCTTAAATAAACAGTTTGAGAAATATAGCTTTAGAAAAAAATTTGGTTTTGTGGCACAACTTGCCCCAGGTGCGGGGTGAGTTGTCCCATTAGAGAGAATACACTGGGGTAAATTGTGCCATTGATTATTGAAGTAAAACAGATTATTTTAATATTTCAAGATCACAATAATCTTCCAATTTAGAACTACAATTTAAAAAAACAACTAACACAAATGAAATACACTTCAATTCAATACTTCAATTATTAAAATGTATTTTCCCAAGCCACGCGGAGCCACAGTATAAGGATAAAAGAGCCGCATGTGGCTCCAGAGCCGCGGGTTGCTGACCCCTGCTCTAATGCAACAAACTATTTAACTTTTTTTGTTTAACATTTTGACTTTAAAGCTTCTAATTGTGATGGGTTGGAACCATGTGTGATTGTTTGTCAAAATAAAACTTTGTCTAAAGTATATATTACTTGTTTTCATTATTCCACTTGTCATATGTACTATAGAAAACCTTGGTATTTTAGTACCCTTATAGCACATTGTTGCCATGAGGCAACAAATCAATATCTGGTTAGAGGGGAGTGCATTTTATGTTTAATTAATTGTCAGGTACACCCAAAAAATTCAAATTCATGCCATAGTGGGATAATGGGCCATCCTAGTCAGGGAACAAGAACATTTGTTTTTCAACACAACCATAAGAAAATATAATGTATAATCAATATATATATACATAATGAGTAGAAACACTAGCGTTAAAATGTACTTTATGCTAACACTAGTTAGCTGTCTGGCTAACGCTAGCTAGCTGACTAGGCCCAAATACCATGTTTAAAGATTTTTTTGAGGGGGGTTTACCTTTCAAAAAAAGTTAATGTTACATCTGACACAAACCTATGTATTTTGTTGATTTACTGGTGGTCATGGAGGCCTGGTGGAGTCCATCTATCACGGTTGAATCTCTTTGCATGGCTGTATGTTGACTGAGCAAATGTGTTGTCCATAGCAATTCCAAATACGCTGGAGATCCTGCCGGGATAGTCTTCTTCTTTTGCGAAAACCTGTTTACAAAACACATCACATAATAAACTGATCTACAAACATGTGTTTAAATGTGCAAACTTGCAAAAAGGTGTTTGCAGACAGAAAACAAATTGTACAAGTATGCAAAACTAAGCTTATAGCTTTCTAAAACGTGTCAAAGTACACCTTTTAGAATGATATAATATTCCATACATTTGGAGCCAGAGTCTACGCAGTAGTGATCCTCAGTGGAGCTGTGGTATGGAGTTACCGTCTATACAGCAAACTTATCAGAAAAACAAACACTTGAACACATGGTTGTGATAAGAACTACCTAAAATGACAGACACCATCTTTTGAAAAAAATTATTTGATGTGTACTTAGAATTTTCAGTTTAGCCAAGCCGCTAACATTGAGAGGGCGAGGTTTATAACCTATACTCCAGCCCGGGGGGCAATCGAGATGTTTTGGTTTCACTTTTGGGGAGCTGTCATGTTGTCCATCTTCATATGTACTGTAGTCTATGTTTCAACTTCACTGCTTGCTTGCTAACTAGCTTTTATACATCAATTGCAACACTGACTCAACATGTGGAAATATAGGGAGGCTTTGTAACTGTGCTGAACAGGTTGTATGCTCCAGGTATAAACAAAATCCTTCTATTTTGCCATTACGGACTTAATAAATCAGAAAACATAACTTGAAGTTATTGAAAGAGAAAACACAGTTCAAGTGATTTTATTAACTGGTTGTTATTTATATTCTATTCACTATTAGTGGCCCTGTTTTATTACCAATCAAAGTTCCACATAACCAGAGGTAGTAAAATGATTGTCATAAAAAAGTCCACCAGTGATGAATGATGAAAGGAAAAAGCATGAATAAGTGCAAGTAATACTATTTCTTTTTGTTTTTAGATTATCACCTTTGCGAAGTATAGTGGGCTGTTTGGATGGTTGGGAGACAGCTCATTACCAACACCACCCACTCCCTACCACGCTTGCTGGCATTTAATAAAGGAAGACCTGGAGACAGAAGAGAATTCATATAAGTGGTGAGAAGAATTATGTGAAGGAGGAAGATGAGAAAAGGTTGAAAGGAGAAGGCAAGAAGACACCCTTGACTATAAGTTGGTAAGTTGGAGGCAGAGCGCCACCATGAGATTCCTTTTGCTCTGATCATTTTGGGTTCTTAAGTCTAGATAAAATTCAGTCGATGCAAAAAAGAAATGTCATAAGTGAAAGAAACAAATTTGCATGGTTTCTTCCTCAGGGCCAAACAGTTCGAGTTTAGGTTTTTTCATTATTCATGGTATTCAGTTCACAATCCAAAAAAAGTGATCTTGTCATGAGTCTTGTTTAAATCAGTACAGTCTTAGAAGTGAGAGAACAGTGAAGGTCTACTTAGTAAGAAAGCAAATTTTCTGCTCCCCAGTATTGTCATGCCTGTACAGTGCCTAATCTGCATACAGAGAGCTACAAGCAAGGATGAAAATGAAAGGATAAAATGGTACACGTTGCTTTTCTGTTCTGATTTTAAGTTTGTCCTTTTAGACAGTGTCTAAAACAAGGTGCCAGGTCCTTACTGAGAAAGGAGAGGGGTATACCATGCAGATATGGCTTATGGGCAATTCAGAAATCCATGTGACAAAAAGGGAAACATGGAAATTTAAAGAAAAAGAAAGACAAAAAGAAAAAGTTGGATCTAAGAACCTGTGATCCTTCTGTTGTGTGATTGTGCAAACCACCACATACACCCATTACACCCTTGCAGTATGAAAAATGCAATGATAATAATTATAATAATAATGATACATAAACTAACTAATTGTACTTATTACAATTTATTTATGAATAATACTCCGCTCTTTTCCATTATATGCAAGAAGAAAAACAGCTGCTTTACTGATCATAAAGAAGGAAATTCAAGGAGAGATTTGGTCCATCATATTATACTTTCATCACAACTGTATTATTAAACAATATGATATAATCATCTTTTTAATTTAGCTAACAATTTTCTTTTTCACTTGTTACTGTTTCATTGCATCACTTCACAATATGAATGCACATATTTAATAGTTAAACACATGAACAAAACTGTTGCCTCTAAAAATACATCAACATGCATGAAGTAAAATCTCTGTCCAAGGTCACTCCCCTCTGATGTCCTCTACACATCCTTGGCTAGCTCCTTAGCCAAGCAGACTCCTGCTGTTCCTGTGTGTTTGTCCATTAATCTCCCAGTATGCTGACAGTTAACTGTCTGCCTGAGATCCTAACACGTCATTTCAGTGTGGGGCTGGGACTGACAGCCTGTTAGGATACCTTTTAATCACAGCATTAGATGTGGCTGTTGGAGTCACATGAACCATCTAAAACAAACAGAAAGGCATATCCAGAACATTTAGCATCAAACACCTGATCTGTCAGAATATTTGTTTTGTTCTCTGCATGAATCAAATGCTCTTGTATCTTGTCTGTGATGGTTTGTGAAGTGAGTTTTAAGGTGTTACAGTATCCCAAGCTTAGAGAACATCTTATGTGACAGCAGGCCAATGGAATGAATACATGCAAAGTGCTTAGTACATTTCTAGCACCTTGTCAACATAATTATTTAAATGTTTTTTACTTCTGACGTAGTTAATGATTACCACCATGATCCTACCCTGATACATTTATCTACACTTGTGTGGGCAATCTCGTGTGTTTGTGTGTGCGTGTGTGACTTAGCGGGAAGTGGAGGTTATTTTGATGGCGCGGTGTTCATTTTTTCCCATAACACCCTTCAGCAGCTCCAGCCCATATTGACTTCCCAGACTCATCTATTCTCATTTATGAAATGATGTCAGAACTCCATGGCAACCACTCTACCAGTAGCCCTAGGCTTGCTAACCAGAAAGAGGCAGGAAACAGGAGCACGGCATGCACGCGCACACACACATACACACACTCCAATAAACTGTAACACTGATGGTGTATGACCATTGTGTCAAAGTCAGTTTTCTATACATGAGGGATTAGTGTTGAAACACGAAGGAAGAGGAGAACACAATATGACAAACATCACATAGCAACAGTTCTACAGTACATACTGTATTCATCTTTCCAAATACATGCCAGAGCTGATTAGATTTCCGTCTGAGTTATATATTGTGTGACACCACACAGCCCCTTGTCTGCACCTTTCAGGAAGAAAAGTGATTTATACAGAAAATTGTTTCGGTGTTATCAGATTGCTAAAACAAAATTGGTATTCTTTAGCTTTTATTTGAAGACATTATTCGACTATGTCAACCAAGATATAACACGTTTTCTAAGGAATCTTGCTACATGTACCACTCAATTGAAATGTGTAGCTGAGTTATATTTGTTTCTAGTATGTTTCTATAGCATTGCTTAACAAGTGTAGTATATTAAATATTTTCCATTAGTGCTGCTTAAGTCCAGTATCTTCAAAATGTAATCTGTAGATAAACCAAGGGTTTATTTCAACACCTTCCCCTCTTGTATTTATTTTGAGCCTGCGATTCTCCATGTGTCTCAAAGAAGTCAACACATAACACAATTAACAAGTAAAAGCTGGAAAACATCTGAGCACAACTATTTATTTTCTCTCCATATCTGGCAGACTTTGAAGGCTTGTAAAATTCCCCATTACATTCCTGTTGTAATTAATGAAACATTGTAATTAAGGGGTGTAAACACCAAGACATGGTTTGATATGGAAACAAGGAAATCATATTTGCATTTATGTGCAATTATTTTCCCCCTTTCTCTATGTTTTTTTTCTCCATATCACAGCCCAGTGTTGTTGTGTTTTTTTCATCTCTGAGAAAATATAAAAAAATACGATGTGCAGAAGAAAATATTAATATGTTAAAACCTTATTACAGTAATCAGCAAGGCAGAGTTGGGGACAATTTCCCCAACGAATGATTTGCATAATTCAATTTCTAGTACACTATCAAAACTCAGTATGCATTTAATGCCTTAGCAAAAATAGTAATATTTCTACAATACTGAAATAAAATTATATTTTAGCCCCCTTTGCCCTTTCTGCTGTTTCCACAGTATTTGTTAGAGAAGCATTTTCTACTGTGCTGCTACTGATAATTTCCAGTTAAAATGGACTAAAAGCTATTTTTTTTCTCACTCCTGCCAAAGTTATTAATTGCCCCTCTTGAAAAACTGCTGTCATTAAGTAGTAACCCAATATCTGTCTCTGAGTCCTCTGTTAAAACAAGGACAAGTAAAGCTTAATATCCAGCTGATCCCAAATCATCCCACAACGTGGTCAAAATTAAATCATACTGTACCTGGAAGGCTAGCGAAGTTTATTTTGTCTTTCAGACCACAACCACTACTGAAAAATAACATTAGTTTTACTGTCATTTGGACATCTGAGTTTTTGACAGCTAATCATTTACTTTTCACCTTGTTTTGTTTGGCAACCTTTAGTGATTTGATTAATGGGAAAGTTAAGTAGAAACTCAAGTGTCTAAATTACCAGCACTGAAATATAACAAAAACATTTACATCTGTGTTTATAAGGTAGTTCATCATGCCCTCCTCAAAACGGAACAACTGGAAAATTATATTACAAAAGGGAGTATGCCCAAATAATCTAAAAACAATAATAAAAAAAAAGAATAAAAAAAAGAATCATGCAAATACATTGACTTCATTAAATTTAGTGTTTAGTGGACAAACTTATCATCGCTATTTTACATGTATGAACCCGTACTGCTAGATGTGGATGAGTTTCTTACAAGTAAATTAAGCCATCTACAATGCCATAAGTTACTGGTAGAGCTATTATTAGTGTTCATGTTGAAAACATGTGTCCAAAAATTGTGTCAGAGGTTTTGTTTGGAAATTGTCCTAACCAAAAAAACATATCAACCAGCAATTCAACTAATTCATGGACCTGCTGTTTTGGTTTCTAAATATCTCTTACCAATAAATGCTAATACTTTTGTGTAGCAGGTCAGTAATAGTTGAAATATACACAATCATGGCATTTTTAATACTCTGGAATGGCCAACATGTTTAAGACTATTTCCCTTCCAACAATGTATGCTAACAGCTTGCAGTTTGATTTTCAAAACACAAGGTGGAAAACATGTACTGAATACTACTGTAGGGTTTTGCTTTCATTTGTTTCAATTGTCTGATGAAATACTGTGCTAAAATCAATGAATGGCAATCTTACTTAAGCTGTGTAATTTTCAAGGCGTTTTACAATCGTTACATCACAGTGATTACAAGGCATGCTGAAGTCACAGCTACAGGTCACAATCTTCAGTTCTTACATCAATATGTATTCTGTTCTGTGCTTTGTGACAAATAACATCATGTAAACTATATCACTGTTTGTTGTTCCCAAACACACTATCTGGCATTAGCATTTAATCACGAATAAAACTAAATAAAAAGTTCCCTTGTCTTATCCAACTCACTCCTTGTGCAAATGTGTTTAATGGCTGTGAATTTCACTCAGTCTCCCTCTGAAGCTGTGTCGGAGCAATGTAGTTTGGAACAGTTTTTGAGGAATACAGACCTCTTTGACACTGAAATTGGGGGCAATAAAGAGTGAAATGTATCCCTGAGGATATTCAACTGGCAAATGAGAAATATTAGTATGTACCAGGTAAATCTGAATCATCTGTGGCTGGTTTGACTTTTGAATGTCAGGGCTACTGATGCTGCAGATGGAACATTAAAAGTTGAATCTTTACAAAGACAGGCAGCACAATCGGTTAATTTTGATTAAAGAAGAACATGTTTGTAAATTAGTTATATTGTCAAACCTTAAAGTTATGCATTTTAAGTCAGCCAACCCCTCTGGAAAATATGTATTTATGTGAATGCAGAGTATGTACAGAGTTGATATTTGGCATATAGACTCTGATTTCATCATCTCCCTGGCAAGCCATAAATAAAAAAAACTGCTAAACCCACAACACCAGTAAAGACAAGTCTATACAGCTTAGGAGCCCACCAGCACAGGTCGCCACTTTTGAGCTTTGTGCTCATCACCTAAACCCAAAGAAAGTCAACATGATTTGCACTCAGCAACACTAAAGACCTAATACACCCTCGTCTATTAGAACATCTACTAAATTACTACTTAAATTGTTGTTGTAAATCATATATATGCCCAGTGTACATACTGTACATACAGTGTCATACTATAGCATAGCTAACGTCCAGCTGCTCGTACCACTGTGTATTCATTCTAGACTGCAACATCTTCAATAATTTTACAGTTTTTTTATGTGTTCCTCTTTTTTATCCTTTCATCTCTGTTGCTCAGCCTGTCCTCCTGTATTTGCTGTAATATATTGAAAGCTCCAAAGCTGATGACCCGGTGGAAGTTGTGAGGATTAAACTCGTACTGGTGACTTGTGTGTGTCTGTGCACATTTGTGTATGCATGCCATCTATAAAAGCGTGCGTGTGCGCATCAGTAGTGTAAGCCATTGGGGGATTAGGCTGTTATTGATCCAAGACGGACACAGTATTAACTAGGATAACTTGCAAAGTCCGATCATCATAACTGTCTGAGACAGACGTCCAACTTAATGAAAGCACTTCCCAAATGTCAAGTGTTTAACACCAAGCTGAAAGGCAGACATATCAAAACACAAACATGCACACACACAGACACACACCTACACAGAGAGAGAAAGAGAGAGTTGGAGAGAGAAAGCTATTAGAGTAATTGTCAGCCAAGTACGTTCAGCACACCCAACTCCCTGACAGGTAGTCGCTTTATCTTAAATCATCAACCCATGGAATTATGCACATACAAACACACACACACACACACACACACACAGAGAGAGAGAGAGAGAGAGAGAGAGAGAGAGAGATACTTGAAAGCACTATGTTTAGCCTTAGAAGATAACCGATTGTGAGCAAAATCTGAAATACTGTTTTGCAGTTTGGTAAATATGACAGTTTTGTCTTCACTCCAACATGGGTACAGAAGAAAATGTAACAGTTACTATAATGATCATCACATTTCTGATACTGGTTACCTGTGAGTGAGTCTTGCAATGTAGTGAAGAATTAAAAGTCATAACACTGACATGTTTCCCTACTTGAATCTCAGCGTACAGCTCAGGCTAACAAGAATTAGTAACCCATTCACTAGATGTTATGGACTGATGATGATATAGCAAGGGCTCCCCATGAATGGCTGTACAAAGTTTCATGGCAATCAAGCCAACAGTTGAGGAGCAAGTTCTTCACACTGTGCCATTGTATGAAAAAATGGAAATTGTGGTAAATTAAGCTTTTAACCTTCTGAAGAATAGTTAGCACAAAATAGAAGTAGATAGAGAAGATGTCTGAATATGACCAACTGTAACTGTCATCCATTTCCATTATTAAGCTGTGTGCTTTCTCCCCCTAATCAACCATTAACTTAATTAGAGCAGTAACAATTAGTTGGACAAATTAATTGACAGAAAATTAATCTGCAAATTTATTGTCTTGTATTAATAATTGATTAATACAATTACATGTTGTACTGTGTGGAATTGTGGGGGTCAACTTTTAAAACAACTATAAATTCAATACTTTCACTACAAAAACAAGCCATACGTATTATTAATAAGGCTGGTTATTATGATCATACTAATTCATTGTTTATAAATTCTAATGTCATGAAATTGTATGGATTTGGAGAGTAGAGCAAATTTGATATGAGAAGTATTTGAAGGTTTACAGGACAAAAAGTAAAAAAAAGGATTAAAAGGACATGCATTTCTATTGTTGGGGTAAAATTATGGAACAATGCTCATATAAATAAAAAAAATTGTAATTGGCTTTTGGTTATCAAAAGAATGATTTACAAAGCAATTTTTGAGGGTTACAAGTGTGAATTATTCTTTTCCTTTTTTTACTGGAGGTTAGCTTAAATAGATACACATATATAAGCCTTTTGCTTCTGCCTGAGACTGTTCAGTCATTAATGTATACATAGACTGTTGTTTTTGTTAATACTGTTTATATTGTTTATACAAACCATATTATATATGATGTATGATGATAAAATACTATTACTAAAACATGCTACTACTACATTAATTGTTTACGTACATTTGCAAGTAAAACTTGCATTCATTGTATGTTTCCAGTTTCTCAGATGTCGGAATGTCTTTCTTTTCCTTTACTAATAAGTACATTGAACATTTTGGGTGGACCATGACAACCAAGGCATCTGACGACATTATCAAAATCTGAAGACATTTAAAATAGTTATAGTTGCAGACCTAAACCTTATTAATTCTACATTTGTATTTATGCAACCCAGGTTACTGCATTTTAACTCAGTACCTGACAGAGAAGCTCTGGAGGACCTCCCACACTGCTGTGCATGGTTGTTGCTGAAATAATTTATTTGCTGACTTTTCTTCCATGTAGAGTAACTTTGTTCTGTTACTTCTTTTCCCATTGCTATGCTGTTTGAATGGTATAAGCACATTGTGCGGACACCTTAACATGCTCCTGAGTCGTGTAACAATTTTATAAGCTTATTATGTTTTAAATGTAAAATCTTAATTTATAAAGTAACTAGTAACTAAGGTTGCATATAGTAAAAAGTGCAATATTTCAATCTGTTTGATGTAGTGGAGTAAAAGTAGAAAGTGAAAAGAAAATACTCAAGAAAAGTACCAGCAGGCTACTTCAAATTTGTACTTAAGTATAGAACTTACCACGATCTATTAGAGCGCCAGTTCCTGTAATTTACCCTTTGGAACGATTTTATTACATAACATTGATCCGGAGTTGTTTAAATCATAACTTCAAAAAGCAGTATTTGATGATAGACACCAGTAGAGCAATCATAATGTCATACAATTGTATTTGTATTGTATATCCTTATTTAGAGAGGCAAACATAAGCATTGATTAATTGGTTTTTATTTTTTATTTATTTATTAATGCGTAATGAGAGTAGAAGTTAGGGGGTGAGAGAGGAAGAATGGAGGTTAGGGGTAAGAGAGGAAGGATAGAGGGTAGGGGGTAAGAGAGTAAGGATAGAGGGTAGGGGGTAAGAGAGGACGGATGGAGGGTAGGGGGTGAAAAAAGGAAGGATGGAGGTGTAGGAGGAAGGGTAGAGGTTGGGGGTGAGGGAGGGTAAGGGAGGAAGAATGGA
>JAVQJD010061135.1:0-12839 GCA_036023655.1 Nannoperca australis | reverse complement strand
ACACACACACACACACACACACACACACACACACACACACACACACACACACACACACACACACCACTCTTCAACTATGTTTTGTAGAGGACGGGCTGACTCACACAAACTGTCAGCGTGAACTTCAAATGCAGACGACTTGAACTTGGGACAGGAACAATGAAGGACTTTATATGAAAGTAGTGGAGTCTATATTATGTGTGTGTGTCTTTGCCTGTTTCTGTAGGGGTGGGTGGGTCCATATCTGTGTTTTGTCATTTTACTCACTCCAGAAATATATTTCTGTTCCGTCCTTCTAACAGAGTGACCACATCTGCCACACTTTTGAGATTAATATTCGAGCTACGTGGCCGACTGCCTAACACCATTACTTATCTGGCGTTTACGTACTGCAGTTTGCACTACAGGGCCTAACAGCGCTACCCGGAGTGTACCAATTATTTCTAGAACTTGTTTCTCCCAAACACAATTCATCAGTTTGGATACTGTCTCTTAGCAGACAAATATTGCTTCTGACTTAATATAATAAATATTTTGAATTGTCCCTGGCCCCGTCAAAGTCCCACTTGGCCCTGCGTACTGTGGGAAATGTAAGAAAACATGACCCCAAATGGGAAATCGGCTTGTTTGATACTGACTCTCAAATCGTCCGCAGATAAAGTTGCAACATGAGTAGATTATCTCAAAGGGAGAGATGGATTTTTTAGTGATACATTGTCCTTGATCAGCACACAAGAAACCAGGTTAGTTGGGGAGATCTGATTCAGATTTTGTTTAGTTTTTTTTAGCATTTTGACAGGAGTGTGTTGCAGTAAGACAACACACTGAACCTGTGGCTACTACATTAGATACACCTTTACGCATACATTCTCCCCCTTTTTAAACCTTGTAATCTTTACACTGCAGAGTGGTGTTAGTTTAACGATATGATTGAGGTCGTAGTTTTAGAGGGCATACAACTAAATCAAAAATCAACTTAAGGATCTGTGTTAATAGCTGTTTCAGTTAAGGCGGAGAGAATAAAAAGTGATCCAGGAAGGATCGGTTTGAGTAATAGATACATCAGCTTGAAGGCTTAATAGATGCCAAAGCACTGGACAGCAGCTTGTAAAACTTTTTACAACTCCGGAGCGTTATCATCGCAGCAATTATTTTATTTCTCGGTGCTAGGTAAACAGTAGAAATACATGGGTGTCCTTGTAGCCTGTGGGCACTCCCCCCTCGCTCACCCCATTTTCCGTTGTTCGCTTTCTATAAATGCCAAACTTTGCCTGAAAAACTGCAAGAAAATATGTTATTTGAACACAATGCCTTGCAGCATTATATTTCATTGCGCTGTGGCAAAAATTGAGCCAGGTTCAACTGTTTTGCCTGGTGAGCCCAGGTTTTTTCTGAGCCCTATGTGTCAGCAGACCGGCCTCATTGCATGCGATGGCTGCTTGGTCTAATGCAGGACTGTCGTCTGTCTGAGCCCAGCCTTACTGTCGGTTTTCAGTTTTTGTGAAACTTTGGATTTAATTTATTTTGGATACAAGGACACGCAAGGAAATATATATATTTCATCTTCCCGTTGCACTACAAGAAACACGGTTGCTGCAGCTGAAAATCAGCTGTGTTAACCAGGATTTCCCCAATCCTCACCCTGATTATGGTTTCTTGTTTACACATTTAAGACATCATTTTACTGCAGAAGGCTGACAAGAACTTGATTACTGACATGTAAATGCATGTAGATTTACTAACTATGATGAATATTCATAACAAGTAAACAGATGTCACTGTTTCTGTCCAAAAGCAGGAGGACAAATGCATTGGATTATACGTTGTGTGTGAATATCAGATATCTTGGGCAGAAACATTAGTTCTTAGATGCCTCACAGTTTGACAAATGTCAAATGTCATAGTACAAATTTCACTTTCATTTACACCATCAATCACTGCACATTTGTGTGAATTACTCAGCAAAATATCAAACTTTTAAACTAGCCATTTAGTCTAATGTTGAGTCCTAGAGTCGTGTCTTCTTAAAATAAGGAAAGACACAGCCATTGAAAAAAGTGTTTTTCTAATACAAATCTCATTGTATTGAGATGTTTTAAAATTCAGGGTCAGTCTTTTGATACTAGTGCAGTAATTGTTATTGATTCCTCACCCAACAGCCAGACAATATTCAGTTTTACCATTAGAGAATCACCCATGGGGGAAAAAAGTCAGACTGGATATAACTTTTGACAAGTGCAACATGTTCACTGATGCTCTGAAGCCTGGTCGTTGGTTGCATCGCATTCTTCTTTTGAGCTGTGGATATCTGTGCTGTTTACTCTGTGCCCAGTGTATTGGCTGCCTCTCAGTGAACAGCAGCTGCTTCATAAACCTTACACGCGGCTGTGGGATTGCTATGCAGGCTCAGAGGTTCTGTCAGAGATGGTGAGCTGAAAAATATGTACTATAATTTGACAGGAAACTGTTATTCAGTTCACGCAACCCAAAAAAAAAAAAGAAGGTGTAGTTAAGTTTTAAAATAAATTAATCCTACATTTTTATTCCCAGGGATGCCGGAGGTATAAAATTGTATAAAATATCCTTGACAGTCCTCCAAGATGTATGTAACCTTTGCTGTTCAGTATGTGTGTAACATGGAAAATGCCATTCCGTCTTTTATGTATTTCTTTCAGAGAGAAATGAAAACAAGTGTGATAACAAGCAACCTCATTTTCACTTTGTTTCAACAGATTTATAAGTGGAAACGCCAACTCTGTTATGCAGAAAAATAATTGCTCCTCAAAAAGTCACCAGAAGTTGCCAGATGATATATCGGAAATTTGCATAGGAATATATTTTCTGCAATAGAGCAAGAGGCTAAACTTTGCAGGGGAAGCACTGTGATCATCAGATGTTTTTGGATTAAAACAGCAAGTGAAACAGACGGGTAGAGTATCAGCAGTGCCAGCTGGTTTCCAAATACTTTGGTTAGAAAGATCCACTACACGTCAATCTAGGCACATACTTTATTATTATTTTATATGACAAGTTTCTTTTGGGTATGAGGAAATTATGCCTGTTTCATTTTTGGTTTTAGGACAGCAGAATGTTCGCAGATTAGTCAGTGTAGCAAATAACAGATTATAAATTACAGCATATATGACAAATTTATTCTCAACAAATTCTAATTAGGATTTAAGGGATTGATGGCCTAGTGAAGAATGACTGTTGTTTTACCAATTTTCACTGGGGTTGTCTCATTTTTCTACAAACAAAAACTCATAAAAATCCTCACTTATTTGCTTTTATTTCATATATAATAGAAAATATAAGGGCTAAAGTAATGTGTGTCGAATTAGGTAAATGTTTCAGTCAAATTAAAAAGCAAATATTTCTCCAAAGAATTGAAACTTAGACCAACTTGTCTAAGAGTCCAGTTCCTGAAACGGCTTATTGTAACGTCTGCGTTTATAGATGTTTACACAGAGAATAAAATCACAAATTACTTTAAATTCATTTTTTATCTTGAAAGCTATTTGGTGTTATAAATCCACAAGATGAGTTGTTTTTCTGTTTGAGCATTTAATATCTGCTGAAGGTTAGCATCACACAAGGACACTCTGTTTTTAATTACTTTATGGGAAAAAAGTTTTGATACAAAACCTTAAAAAGCAGTAGCTATAATAAGAAAAAATGGCGCAGTTGAAAAATGCATTGCCTGCAGATAAAGTGTTAAATTGCAGCGTCTATTGATTCATTTTCCAAAATAGATTTTTTCTATCTGCTGCTATACTTGTTCTTTCCTAAATAAGTAACAAGCCAGTTTGACAAGATACTTTGTATCTAAGCTGGACTAGTCTACAGCCATGCTAGCAGCTCTGAGAGGCTGTAACTTGTATAATGTTTACCATGTTCATCATCTTAGTTTAGCATTTGCACTAAACACAAAGTACAGCTGAGGTTGATGGGAATGTTATTAGTTTTGCAGGTATTTGGTCAGGAACCAAACTATTGGATACATTTGAAATTTTGATCAGATGATGACACTAGACAGAAAATTAAGAGATCACCAAACCATCTGATAAATGTTGAGATATTTCTGCCTGCACCAGAGAGGTGGACTGGTGGGCAAACAGTCACACATTTCCATCCCTAGAGTCACGCTGCTGGTGTGACTAAAATGTTTAAGCTGGTAAGAACACCTCTATTTCCACACATTCTGCTGTAGAGAGCAAAGGTGCATCCATTTCGTTACCTGCCTCATTCAACTGACACTCATGTTCTCTTTGAGTTGTTGGCAACTATCTCCAGTATAGTTCAACTCATGATACTGGTGTTTTAATTCAGTAATAATTCAGTCAGTCCAACCACCCTTTGGATTCATCTTGATCTGAATCAAGAGCAAAAATGTCAACATATTCAAACTCTTATTGTAACTGTAGGCAGTATTATCAAGTTACATGCTGATCCAAGGATTAAAAAACTGCTAATCCAAAATGGTAGGTTAAAGTTTACACTTTTTGTTTGCCTATGTTTATGTCTGGATCTTTGAAATGTAATATTTAAATAACCAGATAATGTGTTGCCAGAGTTTAGACACAAACTTTTGCAGCTAACAGTCAAACTATCTAGATATCTGCATTTTAATTGGAAAATAGCTTTATTGTTTTGCCACAGTCTCTGTTAGTGAAATAATTTAATCGTTAAATTCATATTCATAAATTCAATTAATAAATTCAGTAAAGATAGTCATTACAGAAAGAATGGGGAAACGGAGATAATGGAGTGTGGAGAAACAGTGAGACAATGACAGAAAGGAAAGGGAAGAAAGTAAAAACTGATTCTTTGGTCTCCCACAATCCCATTCTGTCTGGCAGAGCAGTATAAAAATAGACTTGAACAAATACGGAGAGATTTTGCAATTTTCTCTCCACCAGCCTGCTTTTGCCACATGAAGCTTTATTAGGTTTTTAAAAAATAAGTTAATATGTTTACCTCTGTCCACCAAAGAATCTGTTTTTACGTTTGAAAGAAAGATTTAGAAAAACAACTGTAATCTTGCAGCTTAAAGAACTCTCATAAAACATAAGCAAAAAACATAAATACTGTGAGTTGTCCAGAATAGTTTCCGCTTCTAAAAACTGATGACCGACCCAGTAGTAATTCGTAAAAGGCTAATATCTAGGGGTATCTGCAGTAATATTGGAATCATGCAATCACAGTATTAAAGCTGAAATCCACATTGTTAGCTCATTTCCCAACATGCCGTGCTTCCAAACATCTTGGAGGACTGAGAAAGTAAGGTTGTGGTTCACCTGTTGTACTGTGCAGTATGCTAACATCCTGATGTTAAGCATGTATGTTTACCATGTTCACCATCTATGTTTAGCATGTTGACATGCTAACTAGTTAGCAACAATCGCAAAGTAAAGTTGAGGCTGAACTGAATGTCATTCATTTAGCAAGTATTTGGTCATAAGGGACAATGTGCAGTATCAAACATAAATGTAACAATTCTATGTATTGTGCCAGAGTTAGCTTAAAGCTAATTCAAAGTACAAAGTTACACACAGTAATGCATCCCTCACACCCACCACATCAGCAACAAGTGTATGTTGGACAAATTAAAAGCAATGTTATTCATATGCAAAGCAGGGGACTTGTACACAACACATTTAATCATAAACCAAAGTAATGGACTAACTAGAAATTTGACCTGATTATGGTGCTAGATAAAAAATTAAGGGATCACCAACGTTATTACAACTTGTTTTGAGGAAGACATGAGTGTATACAAAGTTTTTATGGCAATTCATCCAAAACCACAAATGTGAATCCTCATAGTGGTGCTAGAGGAAAAGGTTTGGAGATGTATGATTAAGACTCGCTCCCTCAGAAACTTAAAAATCAAAGGGAGCAAGATTATACAGTACATCCCTGACAATCAGTAAAATGTGCCAAACTGTGTATTGATAAAAACTGCAGATGCTGAAAACCGTTTCTCTCCATTCACATAGGTTGAATTATTATTTTCAACACTGATAAATAGAAGATCAAAAGTGGCCAAAACACTTCAACTACCGACTCAACATGAGAACTGCAGCAGAATAACATTTATAGATTGTTACAGTAAGTTGATGGAAGAATGCGCATGATGAATAATATTAAGACAGCAAAGTGATGGATCTCGGAGGTCTGTTTCTTTTATTTTGACCAGATGGTCACACAAGCTGCAGCTCCAAAATAAATCAATAAATCCAAAAATAACAAACAGTCTGAAAAAATTTCCTCTTTTGGAGGATATCTAATAAGCATCTGATACAGTTTGGATAGTTAACTCGACTGCTTCCTCTGCACTTGAAGCACATGCTTTAGAAATAGCATCTTCATTAACTGGCTGGCTGCAGGAGGAAGGAGTATACAGGGACTTGTACAGTGTGGGTGCCCAACAACCTGTTGGAGAGCAGGGAGAACATTTTTCCCAAGCATATGAGAGAGAAAAATATTTTTCTGAATACAAACACAAAACTAGCCAGAGAGAGGCATTTTAGGCATATTTGAAGAGACAGAAATGGTGAAGGAGAAAATAGATGGAAAAAATTGAGAAATATTGGGATTCTGCTGGCTCTCCGAGTTATGTCTGGTAGTCTGAGAGAGAGAGAGAGCCTCTGCGGCACAGGACATAAAACTTTTATAGCACTATTGGGATGCTGTGTTTCTCTTGGATTATTTATCAAATAGTGAGAAGTTGTTTATCACACAGCTAATACTGCTCTGCTCAGGTAGGAGCCTGGCAACCTCACATATATTGGGCCTCATAATAAATATTAATCTGTTTTCCAGCTACATGAAGGAAGAGAAATGGATGTGTCACATTCATTTGACCCAAGTGTGGAATAAGGTTGATGCTACACCGCTCAGCTACAGAGCTCTTCCTCTGATGTTGTCTGGAAAAACATATGTGGCATAAATGATTTAATGAGGACATTATCAAGGATGGATATAGTACAGTGTTGTGATTCACCCGAGCTGGAAGACAACAGAGTCTGTATTAAAAGAACTAAAATACAGAGCAAAACAGTACACAGTGCCCAAAGCAACGACAGTCCCACCGAAACAAGAGACCTACTGTTATCAAGAGCAGTATCTGGTGAGGTAATCATAGGTCATTGCTAATTGACCCTATTGTGCTCTGAGGGCATAGTTTTGGCTTCACAACAAGCTCATTATCCCATTCTAATTAATCCCATTATAAGCCATGCACAGGTCACTGATGTCTGTATGATGTAGAGGGGCCGAGGTATCAGAGGCCCCTGCAGTACTGACCTGCCAGGGCCGCGTTGTTGTTTGGCACGCTATACACCACAAGAATAACGATAAGACATCATCAGTAATGTTGCTGTTGCCACAGTCAACTAAAATATAATTGATTACAGTGTAAGTGATTGGCTTTTTCCCTATAGTTCATAGTCCTGATAATAAATGGAGTGAAGGTAGTCGATAGTACCTACATACTGAGGTCCTGCAGTTAAAGTCGCAGCATTTTACAGCCACCATACTGGTAGGCAGAAAACACACAAGTCTTGGTCCTACCAGCATGTGAGGCAGGTCCAAGTAATACCAGCTGCTGAAAATGCTATTTTCACTTAAAGGTACCCTGTGGAGATTCTTCCTACAAGGGTTTCTCTTTGCAATTCACAATTACAATTTTATTTTGAAACCAGCTTTGTTTACTTGCTGATAGTTCTCTTCTTCCCTGCCTTTGTTGACGTGTTGCTGTGTTTCTCCAGATCAATGGAATAGTGTGAAAGCATTGGCAGTCGTACAACTCAAAAAGCTACTGTTTTAACTTAAGGTCATGTGAACTGAATAGAGTCAGTTAATGTTTATTTTGCACAGTGTTACTTATTCAAGTGTGATTATACTATGCTGCGTTTTGTGCTGGTGTCTTAGTCACTGAAGCCATGTAATGGTTTTATGGGGCCTGCAGCAGGTTTCAGCTAACAATAGCTAGTTAGGAAACGGAAGATGCTTGTTGTGTGAGATGAACCTGAGCTCATATTATTATGGATGACATGTCGACACATCTGTAGTCGTTAGATTTATGTTGTTTTCCTCAGTTGACCTGCTTGTGGACACGTTCCTATTGTTTATGTTTTTTTCATTTATGATTAGTTTTAACTATTGCTTTTCATTTTATCCTTTTAATACATTTTATCTTTTTTTATCTTTTAAAACTGCCTTTTTATGTATTTTCATTCCCTTTGGTTTGAATTATGATTATATAGTTCTAACTATTGCTTTTTCCCCCTCATTTTCTCTGTGCAGCACTTTGAATTGCATCAGTCTATGAAAGGTGCTGTATAAATAAACTTGCCTTGCCTATTATAATGTAAGAAAAGCGGGAAGTTCCTCACATTTAAGAAACTGGACACAACACAAAACACCATCGCTCTCCGTAAAAACATCTGCAGCGATCATGTGGAGGAGGGAGTGGAGAAAGAAACGGCAGCCAACAGATGAAGCTTTAAAAGATCCCATGTGTTGAGTTCATGTGTTGTTCTTCTGTGGGTTTAACTGAACTTTACAGCACACATCTGCACTTCAAATCGGGCCTTAAAGGCATCACTGTCAGCTTCAGGAACATTCTTTCCTCTGAAAGCCCAAATAAGGACAGTGTGCTGGCGTGATGCACTCAGTGTTGAGTTACACACGACCAGAGAAACGGGTTTATTTTTATGTTTTATATATATTTCTTTGGGTTTCTGTGGCCTGAGGTCCAAACCAACAACTCACTTCCTCGGTCTGCTGATGACTCTGCACTGATGTTCCAAGAAACACTACAGAGTTATTTATGGAGACTGAACTCGTGTCAACAGCATGTTTATTCTGGAGATAGCCACGATAAAGTATGCAGACTGAACGTTTCCTCCCGTACAGAACACACAGCAAGATCGCTGCAAACTGACAATGTAAAACACCAAGAGAACGTCAAACTAAGCTAACAAACCTGAACGTCTCCAGATGTCACGCTGACCGACAACCGGACAGATGTTCTCAGCTCTTTACTACGAGTTTGTCCTGAAACACATCAGTCTTCTGAGTCCCTGACAGTTACAAATATCTCCCACGTTATGGGAGTGTTGCCAACTCTCAACCACACTAAATATCTGTTGTGCACTTTGAAGAGGAATCCCACACCGTGAACATGATCCCACAGATGTGTGTTGGTGTGTGACGTTACTAAGAGAGAGTGTGACAAAGCTTTTATCTGCGAGAAATGTTGGTGACTCTTCAAGTAAGACGAGGTTTGACCCCAAAACTCCCCACATTTGTCCAAAGGGGTCTTTAAAGTTGCTAAATCCAGTAAGGATGTGACAGCAATGACTAGACTGGTGACGTAGTAACCACTCACAGGTGTCTTCACCTCCATACCTGTGTAGAGGAAAGTGTTGGTGTGTCCGCCGATGACCACGTCCACTCCGCGGGCCTTCCTGGCGATGTGCTGATCCACAGTGAAACCCGAGTGACCCAGAGCGACGATCTTATTGACCCCCAGCGTCTGCAGCTTGTCCACCTGCAGCTGCAGGGCGCTCACCTCGTCCTCGAATCGCAGGTGTGGTCCTGCAGAGCGACACGGACAGGTGAGAAACCAAGTGATATCTGTAGAACCGCCACAAACAGCCACCTTTAAATGTGTTTCTGTGTTTAAAAACTCAAGTCCTCTGAAGGGAAACTGGTTTGTTCTGCCTTCAGGGGGCAGTTTGTTCTGTTTGCAACAGTAAAGTGAGCTTCATTTATTCTACATTACACTCCTAAACGTCTGAGTCACAACACGTGTTACACGATTAGCAAAGACGCTGCTTCTTGTTCCACAGAATCTAAATAAAATGGTGTCATCTGCAGATAGAATGATATTAAATCCTCAGGATCGATAACGAACTCTTAGCTTCTCGTGACTTCCTGCTGGTGAAACATGTGACCGCTTCCTCCGCCTCGTTAAGGTCACACTTTCTGTCACCTTCTGAAACGACCTGCTGGAACTTCCTCTGTCCAACTGAATGCAGCTGGTACTGTTTTCACATCACCCTGTTTCTGAGAGTCACCAGCTGTTGCCTGGATACAGCGTAAATAACGTGTTTCTGTATATTCAAGCAGACACTAACCGCTTCTGTGTCTCAACATTTGTTCTAGTTTCAGTGATTAACACTTTGTAACTTGCTGATGTTTGTGTGGTCACATCTGCTGCACGTGAAGCTGCTGGAGGAAACAACACAGATATGATCTTGGTCTCCTGATCTTTCCTGAACGTTACAGACCTGAAGATGAATCGTTCCACTGGTTAAACGCTGTGTTTGTCAGGTGACACACACCTGTAACTTTGAACGTTTGAAGCGAGGGTTTTTCCCTCCGAACTCTCAGGAAGTCATTTTCTTTCACTTTGTGGTTGTTGTTGTTTTTCGGATCAACTTGTTTACGTCAGTGGAAAATAACCAAGTACATGTACTCAAGTACTTCTTTACACCTCTGCTCTGCTACTTTTATCTTCAGATACAACTTTAGTTACTTTTCAGATTCAGATTCAATAAAACAAAGTCATCACCAGATACAGTGATGAACACATGAATTATAATCCAACAGAAAACTTTACTTTGGTACTTTCAGTATGTTTTGATGCTGATTCTCTTGATGCTGGTTGGAACAGTTGATGTTATCTCGCTGTCGGACACGAGAGACAGTTTCAAGTCCTGTTTCAGACGATGTCTTCCACCTACCAGGTTTGGACAGAGCCGAGGTTTCCTGCGACGTGTATCCCACCACGCCCACCTTCTCGCTGCCGACGCTGAAGATCTTGTACGGTTGATAAGAGGTGCCGAACGTCGAGGCCAGCGTTTCATCCGGCTTGATGTTGGCGCTGAGGACGGGACACTTGATCTGCTCCATGAACGGCTTCATGAGTCCGTCCACCCCGTTGTCAAACTCGTGGTTTCCAAACGCCTGAAGAACAACAACAACAACAACAACAACAACAACAATGCAGAACTGGACCAGTTTCTGTAGATGTGATGAAGGACAAAGCCTTCAGCTTCAATAAAATCCAGGACCACTTCAACAACAGCCTTTCTCAAGGGCCTCAGAGCGCCACCTAGTGGGCCACGGAGGCAGTGGTGATGCCTAATGGTTGTATTAAAAGGTTTTAAATGTTTTACAGTAACAAAGCTAGTTGTTTTTATATCTCAGTGTGTCATTTTGTTTCAGCAGCCAATCAGGACGCAGCAGGTAGAGACTAATATCAGCAGCCAATCAGGACGTAGCAGGTAGCGACCAACAGGTGCTGCTGTTAACTAGCTAACGCTAACCCTCCCTCGGATGCAGAGACGCTAAACAGATGAACAGGTGAGGAGGGAGACGACGCTGCAGCAGTAAAAGCTCCAAACATGAGCCTGAACGCATCACGTGAGCCTGAACACATCACATGATGAAATCTGTCAGGTGAGGAACTGAAACCCTCAAAGCAACAGAGACACTTGATGTTGTTTAATGTGACGGAGGTCCTCACACATGTTTAACAATCACAGTGGGCCTGAAGGTGCACCAGGTGGAGCACCGCTGGTGCAGATGACATGTTTTGGGGGTTTCCTGTCCCTGAAATCTTCGGTTTGTCTACTGCACTTTGATTATCTTTGTTCCATCTTTTTACTGCACTGTAACTGTATTTTATGTCATTTTATTCATGTATCTGTCATTTTAAAACGTTTTACTTTGTTTTACGATGTGATTCTGTCTCTGTTTTCTGTGTGAAACACTCTGTCCTGTAGACATGAAGCTGCTTCGCCTTGTCTTGTTCCTGCACTTTATATTGGGATGATGCGTCTCTACGAGGTGAAGATGCCCCCCCCCCCCCTTCAGTAACGTTTACCTGTAACATCTCAACTCTTTTAAATCTTTAAGCAGCTAATGACAAATCCATCATTGTGATAATCATTGATCCCCTACATGACACATACAGTAACAGTTATCAATAACACACTCCTACTGGTGTCATTAGTATTGTAATAACATACCAGGAGGTACTTTTTACTTTACTTGCAGTATTATAATACTTTAATTACCTGACGGTTCACTTTCTATTGCAAACTAACATTTTACACATGAAACATGATTTTAATCTTGTTTAAGCTTCTTGAAGAATCGAAAACAACAACTTAAATAGTGTTTATAAGACTTTTACTGGCTCCTCTCCTCTATATATTATTATATAGTAATATATATGACTTTATTAAAGTAATTATATATTATATAATATTATATATTAGAAGCTCGTGTCTCTGAGTGAAAACACGTTACTTTAATAAAGTCATATATATTATTATTATATAATATAATATATTAGAAGCTCGGGCTGCTGGTCCTCACCATGGCATCGTACCGCAGCTTGTTCATGAAGTGTGCAGCCTCGGCCCCCTTGTAGTAGTTGAACCACACGGTCCCCTGGAACTGGTCTCCGGCGTCCAGCAGCAGCACGTTGTTCTCGGAGCGGCGGATCCGCTCGATCATCGTGGCTCTCCGGGCCACTCCGGCGTAACACCCGCCGCTGCTGCTGCTGCACTTCCCGGAGTGCTTGCTGGTCTCCTCCACCCGCGCGTGGACATCATTGGTGTGGAGGAGAACCAGGTCCCAGGCCGCCTGAGTGGACCCGGAGAAGCCCAGCAGCAGCAGCAGGAGGACGCACAGCCGCGGCAGAGCGCTCCGCTCCGGGCGCGCCGCTTCCATCTCTCCGGGGGGGGGGGGTCTTTCTTTTCTTTACTCCCTTCTTCTGTTTGCTGCGTCCTTCAAACTGTTTCTCACCAGATGCA
>JAVQJD010061134.1:0-20780 GCA_036023655.1 Nannoperca australis | reverse complement strand
GAGACGTCCTGTTGTTTTCAATCATGGTTCTATGCACTTGATGTAAAGCTCTTATTTTGGAAGTCGCTTTGGATAAAAGCGTCTGCTAAATGCCTAAATGTAATGTAATGTAATGTTTTTCACAGGTTTGACATTACAAACCCAGATTGCCGTGAAAGAAAGTAGTGTTTTCTAGAGTGTATTTATACATATACTTGTCACCATCAGAAACATGTGGAAAAGCTTTGCATGTCAAGATTTGCAGGAATAAAAGACGTGTGTAGCGTTTTGGTTAACGCACTCAACACCTGACTGGCTGAGAGTTTTGAGAGATTTTGTTGTGCAGCAGAACAGCCTGTTCAACCTCTAAAGACTCTTTATTCAGTACATCCTTCACTGGCTATCCATCCACTGTAACATTTTATGAAGTGCAACTGCAGCTGCTGCTGCTACACCAAAGGCACAACTTTCAGAAGTGATGCAGGGATTCAAGGTTGGCTGCTTCCTGGTCTGGGCGATATTACCCTCTGGAGGGAGGGGGCATCAATCATGCTTGTCTTGAGGAACAAAACCCTACGTCTGCAGCCGGGGAGTTTCTTGTTTTTATTTATATTCCCTCCGTTTTTTCCCCCTTCCTTTCCTCAAACCTCGCCTGACTTTCATTAAGGACTCAGTTGGTTCTCCAAAGTTCCAGATTACATGAAAAAACATCAAAAATGAAATAGAAAATATCTTCAGACAAAATGTGAAATAAAAACTGAACATTCCCTTTGAAGGAAGACTTTGTGTGTGTGTGTGTGTGTGTGTGTGTGTGTGTGTGTTTGTTTTCGGGGGGAGGCTGTGGGATGTTCTTTCCTCTTCTTTCAATCCTCTGTTGGACACAAATTCTAAAAAAATGCAGGATTTGATGAATAAATGATTGCAGAACCACAGGCATCAAAAAGAGAATTAATGTGGTTTTAATCTCTGACTTATCTTACCAACAAGATGCTTCTCTCATTTTCTCAAATGAAGTGAACTCACCCAGAGATTTGGAAAGATAAATTCAGGTCATGCTGCCAGTTTTGTTGTTTCATTTCACTCACAGTTCTCCACTTTGTCGTACCACTTCCTGCTTCTACTTTGTGTTTGACTTGTATCTTCTTCCTCCTCTGACGTCCCTCTGACCACTCGATGACCACCTTCCCCTGGCGCTCCCTGCAAATACAAAACATGATTCATTTATTTGAAACCCGGCCGGTGTAGAACATCACCAGGCCTGATGAATAGGATGCAGTCTGTCTCTGCCAGCCCCCTTTCTGTCTCATTGAACATTCATTCTCATTAACATGCACAGCGACCTTTCCATCACAAGGTCAGCTCTTGCATGTGATGTACAACAATAACTACAGTTCACCATTCCCCCTCTGGAGAAATAATAAAGGCAAGTTGTTAACAAAAGGGAGCCCCATCACTCTTGGTTCATTCTAATTATCCAGTCTGTCTTTCCTATAAATACACTGGATCAGTCATCGCTGGGAAAGTTGAAAGTGGGAAAGCCGAGAAATCAAGGAGTCGGAAAGCACAGAAAGAGAAGTGGAGGGGGGGGGGCAGGAAAAAAGCATGGGAGGAGGAGAGAGATAAGTAAAGGTGTGAAATCTGGAGGAAGACGTGGAAAGGGGAGGAGAGCGAACAGAAAGGATGATGAAAACTGATCACATTTCTGCTAAACTGCATCAGTTCTGCTGAGAAATTGATTATCGTCTCATCGTTTTCTCTCTAAACAACCTGGCCACACAGGAGTCGTGTGATGATTAGCTTTGTTCCTCTGGGAGACAGTTTTATAACCTCCAAGCTGCTTTTTTTAAGTCAACCAGGCGCCTCCACTGCGGAGCTTCTTTTATTCAAGCCCTGCTAACTTTTTAGAGATATTCAATAAATAGCCTTCACACACAAAGAGTGTCTTTAACTGGAAAGAAACAAAACAAGCCTGACAGCGCTGTGTGTGTGTGGGTTTTTTTCCCTTTTGAATTTGGTCATTATTCTGCACAGAGCTGAGAGGAAACCAAGTGTGGCAGGTGAGAGCATCTCGACTAGACAGCTGTCAAAGCCACTCTGAATGCAAGGGCAGTGCAGGAGAGCAGCATCACCAGCGGAGGCCTCGCTGCTCTGACTGGTGAGAAGCAGGTACAGTCAGTGTACAGCAAACACACACACACGTGCTGGAAGAGCACACGCATACACCTGCATGGGTGGCTTCATTGCCATGGCAACCGGTGATCGATGCCCCGAGTTATACAGCGAGAGAGAGAATATTAATGACAGAGAGAAGAAGTAGCGTCAGACGGTGGAAAGTGACGGCATAGTGGGTGAAAAAACAGCACATATACACTCAGAGGCTCACGCTGACACGCTGAGCGAAGCATCGAAGACTGTGGGGTGATTTGAGTTGAGCCACGTCTGCACGGCGCCAGTCACACTGCAGACTTTCATTGTGCTGGTTGTATCCCACACAGGCACGTGATGACTTCCACGAATCCACAACTTAACATTTTATGTACGTTACGATAGCTCAATACTAAATTGCAGGAGTGCATCTTTAAATGTGTTTTGTATTTTTATTTGAAGTAATATGATGTTGGAGAAAACCAAGGTGGCACAGAACCAAAGTCGTGCCCCTCTGGCCATAGACAGTAATTACAGAAATGAGGGTTATTGCACTAACATGAAGCTGTGGCTGGTTGGATGAGACTCATTTTATTAAAGGTATATTGTAATATTGATTTGCATGCCTAAAAATGTAATTGGATTATGCACCGTAGAAATACTTCAGATATCACATCCATTTTTATTCGAGAATTCATTTCTTTTCCTACTTCTTTCCACCACATTTTTGAAGCACAGTTTATGGTTTTAGGTAGTAACAGTAATAAGGTGCAACAGGCATGTTTTTTCACAATATTGATGAGTTAATCCATCAATGATCTACCTGGATTAACACTAATGAGAACTACAGAGCTGATGAATTCATCTGCAGCTAGAAAACACGTGTGCACGGATGATAGAGAAGAGAGAAATGTGTGAAGAAACAGCAAATGTTTCAGATTTCCATCCATCCATCATCTACAGAATGCCTGTTTATCCTGTGCAGGGTCACAGGGGCTGGAGGATTGGTGCATGATGGGCAGATCACCATCCCATCACAGGTCTAACATGTGCATCTTTAACCTAAGCTGTCTTCAGACTGTGGGAGGAAACACTCCACACAGAGCGCCACCGTGCTGCGGTTTCACTGTTTTGTTCTTCAAATCATGTAAACAGTTAGTTGCAACTTGCAAACAGTGACAACAGCTGTGTTCCCGCTGTCCCCTCCGCCTGCTGATGCTCGTGGTGGTTTTTAAAAGACGCATTAAATTCCTGTTGATGGACCAACTGATGGACTGGATGTGTCAGCAGTAGTCTCCACTGTCAAATCAGCATGGCAGTTTCTCTTGACATTATCGTGTCTTCCATGTAAATGCTGGCTCATCTACAGTCATTGCTTTTTTTTTTTATTATTATTATTTAGTCAGCACATTCTGTGTGTGTGTGTGTGTGTGTGTGTCTGCGACATCAGATGTGTGCCACCTGGATAAAACCTTTCTGATGCAGTGTGAACCTGTGGGATGGTTGGGGACATTAAGAAACAGAGCCTGTAGATCAGCCAGGGGGCGAAAGTGATAAGCGGATTGTTATTCCAATGAGGAGAACCGTCTGAGATGCATCAGGGAACGCCTCCTTATCAGACAGGACAAATGCTCAAGCTTTGTTAGAAAACTTCAGCTGGGGGAGAAGAATCTTTGAAGAGACACTGCAGACCATTCATTGTGATCCAACACTCGTAATCCTGCTGTAGAATATCAACACCTCACATGGGAAAAGAACAACTCTGTGGCAGCATGAAAGGATTCACTGTCAGTCACACTCTTGCTTTTCAAAAGGAATAAACAACATGCATAATAATGACAGAACACATTCAGTACCTGCTTTCTTACATGTGCAACACATTCATTATGACTGTGTTTCTCTGGACGCTCTCTTTCTTCTGTATGGAAATAATTGCTGCAATAAAGAGCATATTTTGCGGTTTTCCTCCTTTGAGGACAATGAGGCTCAGCATGCTGACACCTTGCTGTCTTTAACTTCAGGCCAGCGGCACTGTAACCCCACAGCGCCGACCTGGAGACCCGCTAGCCTGCAACTCTTTACTTTTTGTGCTGATGCGATCTCCCTGCGTAGAAGATTATTGTGCTTCTGATAAAGTGTTTAAGTTGCCGCAAGGTCAACGTAATTCCGGCTCCAGATAAAGAAACACAAAGACCTGGAGCTCTGCTTGGGGGCTCTGAAGCCAGCTGATAAAACTGCACAGGGGGAAGGATTCTTAAAAAAGATAAGAGAGAAAGAAAAAAAAGACAGAAAGAGAAGAAGAAGAAGAAGAAGAAGAAGAAGGGAGAGTTGGGGGAAGATGGATTGCCAGCTTCCACAGCCAACAGGACGTCATCTGTGATTGCTGCAGGCCTCCCACACAGGAACAGCGGCAGCGACGGGCCATTTACTTATCTACCTTGGCCTACTGAGCCTCAGGGGTTGAGGATTATTAGAGATAAATGCTACATTTTGCAGCTGATGTGTGGTTCAACCGTGCACTACATAACCATACCATTGTTCAGGTTATCCCCATTTCATACAAACAAACCTGGCGTTAAATTGGAAAAATGCAGCTAATATTGAATCAAAGCAAATAATTGTGGATTGCTGTCGTTTCTGCAGCAAAGTCTTTCACTTGTCAATGGATTAGATCCTTTCTCAAATGTCCGCCTTGGTCACTGCGTTGTGGCTGTTGAGGAATACAACAAAGCAACTCTGCCCTCTTCAGTTGAAAACCACAATTACACAGAAACACACCTTTTCTGGTGGTTGGAAGAACAGCGTTCACCCATGTGGAGTGAAAGGCAGATCACCTCACATGTTGTGGGAAGTTTCAGAGGGATTCATGAATCTGCCCATCATCTGTCCGATCAATTCGCATTTTTGTGATACATTCATCCCTTGTTCTGTTCATTGTGCTGTTAAAATATCAGTCAAGTGTTCGAAGACAATACATATGGAATGCTGTGATACGTTTTAATGGCTTGACTCACCTGAAAACAATTATATATCTCAGACTTATGAAATAATAACACTGCCTGGTACGTTTCTGACAGCCAGAACCGCCTCTGAGTTGAATGGCAATCAAACATAAAAGCTGCAAATTGGGAAATTGTGCACAAGATGTTCTGAGTTATTCATGCATTACCATTTTAATGTGCAGCACTTATGAATGTGTGATAATATATATATATATATATATATATAAAAAGTGTGTTTAATCAATTCAAAGAAAATAACACTGTACATGAAGGTGTTGTTGACCTTATTTGTAGGGGGGACAAGAGCACTTCTCAGTGTGGAGCGATACAGATCAGTGGAAGTAGGGTTCGGTAAGTGTTTTCAGCATCTTCCAGGGGGCCGTTTTATTTGCCATCTTGTATCAAGAGCTCCAGGATTACTGTGCTCAAGGAGCTGTGAAATCTCTTCCGACACCTCGAGCCACTGAAACAACTGGTGTCCGCTTCTCCTATAACAGAAACACACGCTGGCCGGCGTCCATCCTGAATAACAAGGAGACAAGCCCCCAAACCTCCCTTTCTCTCTCTCTCTCACACACACACACACACAGAGTCAAAAGAATTGGGACCTGTCCTTTTTAGACTTTTAAACACTAACCTGACATGCCACCAATCCAATTTGTGTCAACAGCGGTCCCTCCACCCGTCCCCTCGACAGAAACAACAAAAACAGCAATTGGTGTTGACAGCAGTCAGGAGAATACTTACTTGACACATTGTCGTAAACTTCCCTAAAACAAATGTCACCGTCAGTAGCACGAGCCGTCTCTGCTGACACAAGCCATGTCCAATCTTTCACCGCAGACCTTTAAAAACTAAAGATGACACACCAGCACAGGATCCATTTAAACCCTACAAATAGAATTGTGGGTGCATGTTTGTGATTTTCCTCTAAGCAATCCTTCATAGATGACAACTTGGTGTTTCTGTAAAATAAGAAAACATTTTGGTTTGTACTGAACTTTGAACGGTTATCTTGGACAAGTTGCCCACATTATTATCTTAGCCATGTGATGACATTTTGATCTGTAATTGTAAAAAAGAAGAGACAGACTAGCAGATTGTGTTTTTGGAGGGTTTTTCCATCCGGATAATGTATAATTGAAAATAATAAACAGCCTGCGCCCAGCCCTGAAAAACACTCCTCATAAATAAAGAAAACCATTCTGCCACAAAGTGCTGCCTCAGACCGTGTGTTTTCATTTCTTATTCAAGCTACACAAAGGTCACTGAGGGTCACAGTCCACGGTGCCCCCCCCTCAAACATACACATAAAGACAATACACACATATACTGTTCACGGAGAAGTACTGGGATGGGCAACGATTTGGAATAAAATCTCCTAGTTCTCATAAGCAATAAGGAAGACAGCTCCATATGGCCTGATGCTCGCAAGTGATCACAGTAAGAGTCTTATAAACCTGGTCTGGGAGTCAGTGGACTGCCTGAGAGACAGTCTTACAGATTTGACCTACAATGTTACCTGACAACTGGCAGTGACCTTAAGATACGTTCACCCCAGGCGGACTGTCAGCAGGTTCAATGTATTGCTTATTAATATGTTTAGGGAATAAAACAACATGTGTGAATGGGTGAACATGCAGTGGGAAATCCCTAAAGCTGCTACACAGCCTTTGTTCACCCACAGGCCTTGTTCAAACTGTCATCCCAAATCAGATTTTTGTCATATGCAGATTGATTTTAGAAAGTCTGGACCACAAAAAAAACCTAAAGAAATGACATTTTTGCCAATTTGATCCAAACCACATTTGGAGGTGGTTTAAAATGTGATTCCAATTGGATTTCTAGAGATGCGTCTCAGTCCAGAAGCTCTGGAGGAGAAGATCTGATTTGAGAAACAAACCTGATTTGCCTGCAGTCTAAAGAAAGCCGTACCCTTCTGGGACACTGTGGGTGTGTACAGACACCTCCCTCGCCCTTTGCTGGCTTGTATGCACCTGTTTAGGTGGGACAAGTCATTCTTATTGGTACATAAAGTCTGGTGGCTTCACGTTCTGAGCAGGTCGTCACCAACCCTATCCATGGTCCTGATCCAGTGGCAGTCTCGCAGGTATTCTCACCAGACCAGGTGTTACAACCACCAATCACTAGACCAATACCATCACCTGCTGCATCATATTCATCAGTAGATGGGATATAAGCTAGACTGCTTAGTATTGAGAAACTTTGAGTTTTCACACTATCAGTGTAAGTGTAAGTGTAAGTAACCGTTTTTGTCAATAAAATGTCTGAAATATTTAGAAAAATGTCCCATCAGAATGTCCCAGAGCTCGAGGGGACACCTTCATGTGTTGTTTCTTCTGACCAATGGACCAAAACCCAAAGTTGCCTAAAAATCGATTTAAACAACGAATCGATTAAAAAAGATTGCTGCCAGGTCTTTTTTCTTTGGATGTACTAATCATTTCAGCTCTAGTTCTTCTTCTTTTTTCCTACTCTGTTGAATCCTGCACGCCTGGCTGTTCCTTAAAGACTTCAAGACACTCAGAGTTTCTGTAACTCTGCACTTAAGTGCTCCTCATGCACAGTGACAAAGATTGTAGTTCAGGTGAAGATAGTGGTCATGCTTACAATAGTAAAACATTTCACTATAGGTATTAAACTAATATATCTTTTTGGCATGAGTCAGGAGTTGACGGCAGGTTGTCAAACACAGACTCAAACACTGGAGACACTACAACTCTGTGCACTGTGAATTAAACCTTGAAAACCACGTGACATGAGGACGTCGCAGGAGCAACAAACTCTTTTAATTCCCTCTTTACTGTATCAAGGACGTCCTTTGCCATGTGCCAGTATAGTGGCAACCTGAGGAACCCTCAAGTCAACTATGTAAATATTGAATGCAGACATGCCACGTCCATATCATCCATATCAAACCACCACTGCTTGTTAAAAGTCCTGCCTGTAACCGTTTCTCCTCCCTCTCAATACTTCTCTACCTGGAAAAGGAAACGTTCAGTATTTTTCTCCCTTTTTGCACGTAGAACATTTCAAAACATCCCTCGCAATCATTTTGGCAAAATGTCGGGAAGACAATGCTGCACTAAAGAAATCCATGAATACCAAAGAAAAGAAAACAAACTAAACCGTATGCGTGATTGCACCCTGACAGCCAATCGGCCGCCTGAGTCATGAGTGTAATTAGGAATGGCTGCTGGATCTGCCATGTCCTGCTGGCGAGCCGGTGATTGTCCACTGGAGGAGGAGGGGTGGGGATGGTGGAGGGGGTAACATACAGCTGACGAGATTCATAACAGCCTCTTGCAGGACCTTGTGGATTGATTACACAAGCAAGAAAATGCACGCGGCAAACGGATATTAAATCAACACAGCTTATTGCCATGCCAATGTAGGACCGAGCCCGAGCGCAGGCACAATGCATCCGCAGCTCGGCCCTATAAGCACTTCAAGCAGTGGGAGAATTACATTTCTATGGGGGCTCCGGATGATTTAGGCAATCTTCCTTTCCACGGCAATGATTAATAGTGATGGTCCCATAAATTGTTCTGTCTGAGAAATATATTGCTGCCATAGTATCTGTTGTTTTGCACTGGAAGGCCACTCTGCCTTTGAGGGCAGTGGTTGGATAAGCAGTCAACAGCTGAGTGCAGATCCAGGAATGCACTGGTCCTGCAGCCGAGCCAGGCTTGATCCGTCAGAGCTGACTGTCACTTGCCACGCACACATTGTTTTTAAAGCCATTTCACGTGGAATTAAGCTCCCAGACACCAAACAAATCAGAGAAAAACAATCATCTAATTTTATCTCGCTAACCCTGCATGCTCTTACAGCCTGCCGGCTGTCACTTGAACAAAGCAGTCTGTATTTTTAGCTGACGGGAGGGCTATACTTGGACTTGAGTTTGGTCCCCAGAACATTTTCTGATGTCTTTCATGCATGCATGTTTGTTTGTCCACAACTAAAGGCAGACTGAATAATTGCCGAGTCATCAGAGTGGAATATGTGTTTTTCTTGACCTGGTCTTTGCTTGCAGAACGGTGCCCTTAGCACTGCAGTACCTGAGTAAAAGTACTTCATTACATTGCGTCACTGGCAATAGTGAATTAATGTCTAAACGAAGGGGAAGTCATGAACTTCAAAGTGAACTTCATTAGTTTATTAAGGGCTTTTTCAGTTACAGTGTTTCAATGAGGTTGGTGTTCGCTTTTTAAAATTGGACAACAAATGAAATAATCCTTAATTTTCCTTGGTATGTTCTGAGGAGTATATTAAGGAGAAGTTCATGGCACTCTAAGGGATTGTTCTTTCGGACTATAAACCTTTTAGAGCATGGTTACCAGCATTTTAGCTCTGTCTTGGTCTCCATTAACTTCTGACTGACTTTACTATTGACCTGACTTTTGTACAGGTATGTTTTGTATGGCCGATTCATTGGAGCATTTTTGCTAGAAATGGCTGAACCATACAGTAAATGTACATCTGTACAACCGAATGAATGTTACAAATGCTTCACAGAGTGATTCAATTGAATGTGTCTATCACAAATATAGATCGAGGCAGAGTCGAACAGTATTTTTACATTTGGAAAAGCCCTTCCGGACAGTTTGCTTGACGATCTTGGTCTTTAATAGGTCCTGATTTTCTCTGGCCATGGTGTTGGCTCAGTCCTGACCCCTTTGGACCTGGTCTTGAGCAGACTTGGAATCAACCCCGGCCTTCCTGACTGCAGCCGGCCCTGATTGACAGTTTTCTTGACACAGAGATCAGGATTCTGGCTGCAGGTCAGCTCCACTTCTGACTGAAACTCACATGGAGTGAAAAATCACAGTGAGACACACTTTACCTACCCGCATGATAAGTGCTATAGATTTAAGTGTTAGCTTATTGACAAACTGACTAAAAATGAGCTATTATGCACTTTGCCAATTGCCTGTTAAGCAGAAACTGCACAGCACTCAATCAAGCTACAGCCAAGAGCTATGCTTTGATCAATGGAGACTACAATTGAGATTTTTCTCTAGTATACGGCTACGTGGCCTGAAGCAACTTGCTAACTACAGAGAAAATATAATCATGTGCAGAGAAACTGAAAAGGCAAACAACTGAGGACTCACCACTTTCTGTCGTCAGAGGTTGACATGCCAGAAATAAAATGATTCATGTGTTAAAAATATAACTGAAGACTATTTATTTATTTCCACTACATTTTTCAAAGCGTGCAAAATCAAAATGCCTAATCAGAATGATTTATATCTTACATCAAATTAAAGGAGCCGCTTATAAAAGGCCTACTTATTAGAATACAAAGTCACACTGACATCACAAGTCAATCAGAGGCTGGGCTGTGAATGATGGTAAGACCCTCCCGAGTTTAGAATGAATAAGAACATGTGTCACTGAGGTTGGGTCGTCTGTATCACCACTGTACATTTACATTCTCACACAGAAAAAGACTTTCCCACGTCTTCCTGAAGCTGAGGGTCCGACATTCACACACACTTCACGCCGTGATTGGCCAGCAAAAGGAACTTTTCTCCCAAGCTCCCTTTTTTCATTCCTCACACAACTTTTGTGTCTCTTCTCGTGTGAACAACCGTGTGCCTTCCAGGAAACACTGTCTGAGGTGTGCTGTTACCCCCGTAAACAATACTGTGTTTACCCCGTCTCTATGACCACTGGCTTTTCACTTCAGCGTGATCGTTCGAGAACATACTATGGCTTATGCAAACTTGAATAATGTTTCTCATTATTTTGAGCTTAGTTTTTTTCATCACAGTGGCGGAAATGGGCTTCCATACACTAACCAGCTGTTCGGACATGTCGTACAAACTAGTTCTGATCGAGCACCCAACCTTCACTATCTGTGCAGGGTTCTCATGGCCTCTCTGTGGAGAACGTGCTGTGTTTGTGTGGGTTTCTTCCACCAATCAAAAGATACATATCAGGTGGATTTGAGGCTGTGAATCGCTGATACGCATAAAGGTCCCAGTCTGTTTTTACAGTCACTGTGATTGACAGTCGGTGAATAGATTTCCATGGGCGTCTGCACAATATGTGCTGGAGCAGGCTCCAACCCCACATCACCCTGACCAGGAGAAAGACTTACATAAATAAATAAAGTCCATTAACACACCGTGAGCTGTATCACAAACAAATGTTAAACTAGAAGAGGCGATGTCAACAACTCACCCCCACGCCAGCTCTAATTTGTCAAAGTGAAGCATCAGAGACCTAATGCCAATGAGATGTGCGATACAGATCTCACTAATGGCTGCTCATTCTTTTCCAAAGACAAATCTTCCACAACAAATGACACAAAGGAGACTGCAGAGGCTCGACGTGAGTAACCAAGTGAAGCTCAGAGCCACAGAGGGGCTGATATACCAGCGTTGGCCTGTTTCCACGCGTCCTCCTGCACTTCCAACCGTGGAGTAGTCCTACATTACATGGTTTTATCCCTTTACCATACAGTGCTTTACACCTTGAAACATATAATCCTATGCACTTTCTTCACCATAATAAGTACAAACAAACAAAGAAAAACGCTAACGCAATCAACACCTGCTGTGTGATTACTGCATGCTGCAGATATAACCTTCCCCATACACAAACACCCCCTGCAGTGCAACCCAGGAATTACAAGCACATACACAGTAATACAATTTAACTCAGCAATGACTCCAACAGAGAACACCTTCTGAATAATGTTGCAGTTCTTGGTTTTTGAGTTTCTCTTAAAGTAATCTCTAGAAATGCAGAATCTGTAAGCAAGGGACTAGATTCTGGTGTTGAAAGTGCTCTGGTTTCTGTTTTTTTTTTATCAATCTTGGAACCCAAGAGATTTGCTTTTTATTTGCTTTTTTAAATGTAACGGCATTCAGATCATCGTCAGGCGATATCGTGGGTTCTGAGATTGCTAATTGGACTGTAAATAATGACCAGCACACAGAAGAGGAAGTCTTCTGACTGACTGACACTGATTAGTTTATATATACACACACACAGACACATTTCATGACATAGTTAAGTCCCAACCGACTGGCCTCACAGGTTCAGGGCTGATTTAAAACCTAAAAAAGGATCATTTTCAACCCATGAAATACAGAATTTTATAAATTTGGTAAGAAATCAAAATAACAGCAGCATTAATGTGTTTCATGATGTTTAATTTACAGCTCACAAAACGTGTTTAAGTGTGCAGTACCTCTTTAATGTATGGCTTTTAATTGGTTTGTGTCATTTAACCAACATCACATAACATTTTGCATACATTTTGTATAAGTGGGTGCCTTCATCTACATCAGGAGACTGTAGAGACGTTACAGTGGCATTTTCATTATATGTGTCATAAATGAAATGGCTCTGTGGAACAGTGGTGCGAATACGTCCACCAACAATTTGTCAACAAGTGCCAGATCCACGTGTCACAGTTTCATTGCAGCTTGAAATGTGTTTCCATGCCTCATTACCAACCTATTTTACATGAGGGAGTGTGCACACATTTCCCAGACTGTGCCTGAAATGGTACATGAAATATGCTTTTTTAAAGAGTTTTAGCCTGTTGTCATATCATCAGTATGTATACCAGTGTTTGTCTGTCTACCTTTGTAAGAGAAAACTACTACAGGGCAGTGTTATCTAAACCACAATGAGCCAAACATTCCTCCACAGCTCTTAATTTGACCTGTAAGGGAAGATGTGTCCCTTTCTTTAATGTAGGAACACTGTATGTATTGGTAAGACATGACTCCATTCAGAGGTTAAATGCCTGTCACTGCTGGGTGATACCCATTGCCATGGCAACCGTAAGGCCCTGCAGCCAGTGGAAATCAGTTTCTCCCCTTGCACCATGACCAACCTCTGGTGAAGGTATGATGACAGCACAGGCTGTGTGTGTTTGATCTCCTCAGCAGAGATGATGCTGAGATTCAGATGGGAAGGAGTTCAATGCAACACACACACACACACACACACTTGTCTGAAGATGATGGATGATGCCTCCTCCCAAAAGGAAGCACTTAACCTTTTTATGTGCAGGAAACGGTTTTACACCTTGAAATCTTGCCAGGGAGCTGAAGACTCTAGCTTGATGTTGTAGAGATCAGTTGGGCCAATCTTCACGTCTTTTATCCCACGTGCCGATGCTGTGAGCGGGTATCTGAACCCTCACTCTATTCTCCACTCTCCTTCAAAACATTTCTGGATTTGTGTCGGGATATTACACACTCCAGGGCAAAAGTGCAGATCTTGGTGGTGGTGAATCCGTTCTGAAATGATGCATTTCTTGCTTGGCTTTGAAAAGAAAGATTGTATTTGAAGTGAAGCACTTCTGTGCTGCCTCATCAGGTATCTTTAGATTTGTGATTGATTCCCCCGCCTGTGAGTCTGTTCTGGGACCAAAGGGTAAATGAGAAATAGTTACCTCAGAACTGATGCATTTCCTCCTGCATTTGAAGGGGGAGGCAAAACAAAAACCTTTGGGGACAAGGGAAGAAATAATGTGCGTTTGTACCAGCTTTGATGCCTGTGCTGTAGAGACTGAATGTTTTCTCTACTCCCTGTTTCTTTGACCTCAGCACACTCGTGGCCCTGGCACCTATTATTAACATGACTATTACCTATTACTCAGTCCTGTCAGAGTCTGCTACTAATCCGGACTACACACACCAGTAGCCTCCTTCATTGTGGAAGCTACTGCATCAGGTGAGTCACGGCTGCTTATACATGTTTTACTTGGTCATTGTACCAAAAAGGAAATTTTTTTTAGGATTCATTAATGAGTCTAATAACCACAAAATATCTTTGTAAGACTCGTTAGAGCTATATAACTAAGTTATATTCACATATATAAATTAACCAGGATATGAGGGGGATAGGTTTAGTATGGCAAGATGGAATGTATACATACTTAACATTTAAATACGTTAATAAAATATGCAGTTTCGTCACATTTCATGCATAAATGGATTTAATATTTTGCCAATAAAGTCAATAAAATGTTCATTTTAATTAGAAAGATGTATTTTTTGATGAGATAGAAAATGTCACGTTACACTCCTCCACACTTTTGTTGTTGACGTTACGAGCGTTACGTTCAAACTGCGGCTTGCGTCAGAAACTACTTCCGGTGGTCACGTAAGGTAAGGAGCGAAAGCAAGCGTACCTGAACAGCCAGCGGTGTAACTGCAGCCCTGTCTGTGCTCTATACCCGCATGTTTCACCCAGGGCAACAGCTCGACTCTCTTTTGGCCGCATGTTACTTTTTGAACATGTTTTCTCGAGCAGGAGGTCTTCCCCGGGTGGCATGGACCGGCTGCCGAAGGTCATTCCCACTAGCTTGACTACAATTATAGCTAGTTAAGTTGGCTAGTTTAATAAATCAACCACAGACCATTACGGAAAAGAACCACTTTAACCCATGGAGATGTATCGTTAACGTTGCTTCACAGAATTTGAAGAGGCTAAGATAACTTAATTCACTGTCGCGCGCTTACACGTACCATGTTGAACCAACGTGTTTCATAATAATCTCAATAAAAGTTGAATCTATGTAAAAGTGCCTTGCTCGTCGACAAACACACGTACCTTGTAGACTTTGCAATGTAAGAGGTTCCTCTGGCAAATTCGGCATGCATACGATCCATCAACAATCCATCATTTCATAGAAATGCAACCTTTATCGTCGGCATTTCTGTTATAAACGTTAGCTAACGTTTCCTCTGTCGGCTTCCGGTGTGCGGCAGCGAAGCAACTAGAAACACTTGGATTTAAGTGAAACAGGTTTTGGGAGGTGTATCAAGTGTATACCGAATGTACAATAAGGTGGTCACGTTTCAATAAACATTTACAGCCACGTTGTACGAACCTTTTTTCGTTTTCACGTTAGCGTGCCGTGTTGATTTTGGCCCATTTGTAATGGAGTTTGGCACGTCACCTACCCACATCACATCTGAGCTAATTACCAGTGCCACTAAAGAGCATGTGTACTTTAATCCTGGATTACCTAGCACCTAAACCGTAACAGTCGTAGACCACGCGTTATAAGGAGTAAAACAACCGTGTTTAAGACGTGGTACAGTCAGTAAGACTTCAACAATGCTCGATATTTGCAGACCAGCGTTTATCCTCCAGTTAGATGTCATTTTCATGCTAATTCTTAGCCTTCAATCCGTGTCTTCCTGTGATGTCTTCACGTTTCTAAGGTTAATGCATGACGCTGGCTGTTCTGTTAGTGTGTCAGTTCCAGGAGACTGTGATTAAAGTAATGTATGCTCTAACATCCAACATTGTCTTTTTCAGAATGGGGAACTTCACCTCCTCCACTGCTGGGGGTCTGTCGGGCACAGCCTGTGTACAGTATGTCCAGGTAAGTAGCTGCTTACAGATCTGTTATGAAGTAGCATCTGCCCCCCCCAACAATATCCAAAAGCTATCCCAGACCAGGCCCTGAAATACCCTGAATGTAGCACGGTTTGACTTATTCCCAGACCCTTGCTGATTATTTAGCCTGTGTAGATGTCCCATGTTACATTTGAATTGTAACTTTTACAAAATGTTTGATTAACAAAGCTGTTGGCTTGCAGAGGATGAATGCATCAAGTTGTGTTATTGCATCATGTGCCCCAGTTTACTCACCGACTGAAGGTTTACCATGGAAACATGAACTCACTTGGGGCCTGGTCTGTGTGGTCTATTTCTGTGTTCTGCTGATATTTTAATGAAATCTCATTTTGGCCTGACCTTTCAGGAGATGGTGACACAGAACTGTGTTGTGATATTTTCCAAGACCACCTGTCCTTATTGCAAAATGGCCAAGAATGTGTTCAATGAGATTGGTGCGACCTACAAAGTGATTGAGCTGGACGAGCACAATGACGGGAGGAGACTGCAAGAGGCCTTAGCTCAGGTGACCGGCGCCAGAACGGTGAGAGATGAACTGAAAGTAACTCCACGGCCTGTTATTTCAGCATTTATTGAGTAAAAACGTATATATATAACACACACACACACACACATATATATATATATATATTTGACACTTGTCAACTCTAGTTTCAGATTTACTTTTGGTTAAGTTTTATATTCATTTTAAAGCAAATTATTAGTAGTTTGTATATTAACTACTTACGTCATTTTAAAGTGACAATGTAATAAAATAATGAGTAAATCAGGTGAAATAATAACTCTTTGAATTGCACTTTGCACAAACTGAGTTGTAAAATCCACTAGCAAAATGAAACACAGACAGACAGGCGTTTGAAACTTAGCTTGCTAGTTTGTATTTTGGTCCTGATCTTGGTCTGAATCCTTTAACATTGGGTATCAGTCAGTTTCAAGTCTGGTCTAAGACTTTTATTGACCTACATGTTGAAAATGTATATGTGTCTGACTGCAGCTAGCAAAGAAGGTTTGAAATGCTTTACTCGTCAGGCAGACTGTGGGTTAATGGCTGGTGTAGTGGACTTAGAGGGCTGCTGCTTGAGGATGTCAGGTGGCTCATGAAGCTTCAAGTGTTCAAGATGTAACTAGCACTAGACCTCATTTCTACTCATTGGCACCGATGATGAGACATGATTTGTGTTTCAGGTGCCGAGAGTCTTCATTAACGGAAACTGCATCGGGGGAGGCTCCGATACCAAACAGCTCCATCAGCAGGGAAAGCTGCTGCCCCTGATCGAACAGTGCGCTCCATGCTGTGCTGCGAGCGGCTCCGAAGGCTCGGGCAGCGCACAGTTTGAGTCCACTAAATGACTAACCGTTCTTTTAGTTTCTTTCAATCCCGTATTTATTAAGTGTTTGCTCGATCTCGTGCAACAAGTTGTACATTGAGCAAGACTGTGTCATTTATTTATCAAAGTGCATTGGATACTTGACGTCAGGCTACATCCATGTTCACCCAGGAATGTACAGTATTCTTATTAAAGCTGCCATCTTTGAAACAAACGCTGTGAATAGTGGGACTCCTTCTCATACTTGTCTTCTGCATGGTTGCTTTGTTGAACAGCATTACAGTCATAGAAAAGCAGGATCTCTTTAAAAGCATCATCAAACTGAACATCATCTTTTAATAGACTTCATTTGAGGTCATTCCCTGTATCGTGTAAGATAAAGATTACTACAGGTTTTTGTATGATTAGCACATTTTATTGACAGATGTTAGTTATTTGCATAGACTGTGAAAAAGCTATACATATATTTTTTACTTGCTTGTCGAAGCATTTACAGTGTCTCTGTATTTGAGATGTTAGCAGTATCTGTGTTTGTCTGAACTTCTTTGATATTAGGTAGGTGGTTAAGAATGTATGGATGTCCTAATGAATCACGATGCTGGTCAGTGTTATGGATATATAGATTTATTGGCGTGTGCATAAAACCACAACCAATCTTAAACGTTTCCTTAATGTCTTGAATGTATTTACAATTATTAATAAATATAATTGAAGGTCCACTATCAGTCCCCTGTCTGGCTTTGCGTTTTTACCGAAGAGTGTTTCATTCCTTGCTCACTACCTCTTTGGAGGGCGGACTTTGGTTTTATTTCACAAATAGAGCTTCGTTTATGTGTTATGGGTTATTCATTTTCAGTTTGTCTTTGCAAGGGTACATGAGTGTACATGTCTAAAACGATTTGTCGCAAATATTTGTAACGTGAAAGTTTTTCAATTATTAGTCTCCCTCCTGCGAGGTAAGCTGTGAAGTAAAACGTGCGCACCCAGACTGCCCACATAGCACCGCATCACGGTGAGGTCACTCCAGTGCTTCAGTGAAATTAGCTTGACTAGCGGGTGTACTGCTAAGCTAGGTTATTAGCATCTCGTATATGTGCACAGTAGGTTTAATAAACAACACTATAAAGAATGGCTGGAAGCGCAGGAGAGTGGTGTCTGATGGAGAGTGACCCGGGCGTGTTCACGGAACTGATAAAGGGTTTTGGTGAGTGAGTGTTACCGTAGCTTTTCGCTAGCTTCTCATTCAGTGTAACGTGGCTATCCGACAGCGCTAGCTAGCAGCTCTAAAGCTAACGGTAACTTCTAAATGACTAGTAACCCAGTGCACAAAGGGGAACATGCTAGGGTGAAACCAAACTACTTGAAACGATATTAATTCTCAACAGCCACCCAAACGTTGCGTTCTCCAAAAGGGTGCGTGTAATAAATGGGAGGCGTATGCTAACCTAATTAGGCAAGCTAACTCGCTAGCATTACTCAGCGTTCAAAACAACGGCGCGTGAAAACAAACCCTCGTGAATGATGCCAGGTGTTGTGCTCTGCTCTGCGAAGCAAAGCTGCTCACCTACTTCACGTTTGCTAACGTTAGATCTTAACGTTACTTAAAGAGTTGCCACTATTAGTGTGAATGGATGTAAGATGCTTTACTCGTCTCTGGCAGGTTGCAAAGGCGCCCAGGTCGAAGAGATATGGAGCATGGAGCCAGAGAACTTTGACAACTTGAAGTATGTTGGTTCATAGCATAGACTGTATGGTTCGTACTTCATTATATTGCATGTTCCCCTTGAGAAAGAGAGACCTCTTATTTACCTGTTCTGTTGCAGACCAGTTCATGGGTTGATTTTCCTGTTCAAGTGGCAGCCAGGTGAAGAGCCAGCAGGATCAATCGTCCAGGATTCAAGGCTGGACCACATCTTCTTTGCAAAACAGGTTTGTTTAAGTTCGTCAGTTAAAAAACTGTTCACACTGAACCTTTTAATATTAGCTTTAGACATTATTCATTTGCAGCTGTCCATAATAAAAAATAAATCTGTGTATATATTAAAAACAAATTGAGGATTTGCCGTGCTTGTTAATTGACAACGTGCGAGGATGCGTCTCCTCACTGTAATAAAACGCTTATTTTCAGCTATAATTCTCAGATTTGCTGAGAATTTGCAATTCCTAGAATTGGTAACTGTTAACTGTTGGTAACTAAGATCTGATCATTCAATTTACAACGTGGTCGCTTCTAGATGAATATCGTGCATCAATAAGGGGGACTTGTTTTATCTGTCCAATTAATGAGTGTGTTTTTTTTTTGAATCTGTGTGTTTTTAGGTCATTAACAACGCCTGCGCCACCCAGGCAATAGTCAGTGTCCTGCTCAACTGCTCCCATTCTGACATGCTACTCGGAGACACGCTGACAGAGTTCAGAGAGTTCTCGCAGAGTTTCGATGCTGCTGTACGTTCACGGTATTTTTCTCTTGAACCCAAAAAGCTGTGGCTTCGTTTTCTTTTTTTTCACTTTTGTCATTTCTATTTTGAATTGCGTGCATTAGTTCTATCTTGTCTATCGGTTTCATGATATAGCTTCCTGTTAATGTAATTGTCATATAAAAACTATGAAGCTTCTGTTTGAACTTAAGGGCATTTGGCCAGTAGCTCAAATAATAACCAATGCATTATTCATTACTCTTTTTAAAAATAATGTTAAGCAATGTGAGCAATGTTATGCTCGCGATAGTAATTTCCCTTTCATCTGGAACACTGACAGTTTCATCCTCTTACCTCACAAACCATGATGGCTCTGTTGTTTCAGAAGCTGGACTGATTCATGATGTTTTACTTCTCCTTTACTTTGACATTTTCCAAACCAGAGAGCCCTTCTTCCACCCAGTCAAAGCTGCTTTCTTTTATTTTCATTTATTTGTATCCTCATCAGTTTAGATATGACAACAAGTAATTTGCTGCATAAAATAATCTGTATAGATATAGGCGTGATATAGAAGCAAAAAATTGTCATTCATTTGATTGAGTACCTTTTTAATATTGAAACAGTAGTGGATGAATGACGTTCCTTGATGTCTCATACAGCCCCTGCATCTTTAAGTCAAGGGTTATGCAGGCAGCATTATAATCCTGCATCTCGCTCTCCTCAGATGAAAGGTTTGGCTCTTAGCAACTCTGAAGTGATCCGACAAGTCCACAACAGCTTTGCCAGGTAAGCTCCTCATATCATATCCAGCTGGAGAAGCTCCGTTTGATTGGCTTCGTGTTATTTTTAGCTCCTTCATTCAAACTCGGTGAAACGCGATCGGCCCATTTATTGCTCGTGCACCAGTCTGCTTTTGTGAAACTGGCAAACGTGAGGCCGGTTCATCTGTTGGTCACTCTGAAAATGTGTCAGTGACAATCGAATCAATTCTATCCATACAGCCCAGTATCACAAATCACAAACGTGCCTCAGGGGATTTACAAGTCTGTACAGCACACGACACCCTCGATTCAGAGGAGGAAACACTCCAACAAAATGTTTTTATGTTCAGTACGTCACATTCATGCATTGACTTGGATACTAGATAGCGTTTATATTATATTATATTATATATATATATATATATATATATATATATTAGATATCTAGTATCTAAGTCAGATACAAGAGTCAGATTCAAGACCCTGGTACTGGCCTTCCAAGCGTTGAACAGGACTGCACCAACCTACATCCAGACCATCCTCCAGCCTTACACCCCCGCCCGCCAACTACGGTCTGCTTCTGAGAACCGCCTGGCGGTACGCCCTCTCAGAGACGCCCGCTCACACTCAAGACTTTTCTCCTACCTCGCCCCCCAGTGGTGGAATCAGCTCCCCACATCCGTCAGACAATCAACCTGTCTGACCACTTTCAAGAAACGACT
>JAVQJD010061127.1:0-29055 GCA_036023655.1 Nannoperca australis | reverse complement strand
ACACACACACACACACACACACACACACACACACACACACACACACACACACACACACACACACACACACACACACACACACACACACACACACACACACACACACACACACACAGCTAAAGCCCTATCTGCAACAGAAGTACGTCCTCTCCCCTTGTTTCACACAGGAAATCCCAGGGTGCAACTTTCATCCCTCCACTTCCCTCCAGGATGCCGTAGACCAACCAGACTGAGGAACAAAACTTCCACACGGAATTTTACGTTAACCTCGCCCATTTTCACAAGACAGATGAAGGAAAGTGGGAGGAATATCAAGATAAGAGCTCTGTATCCCATTTTGTTCCCACTTCTCTTTATCAAACAGAACACCACAAGTAAAGAAGGAAGAAAGGAAGAGAGGAAGAGAGGAAGAGAGGAAGAGAAGGGGGGGAGGGCGGGCTTTGAACTGGCATCCTTCTCAACCTGATGACAAACGCATACAATCCCGCACACACATGCAAACAAAAACTGATTACCATACACACACTCCAGAAATGCTGCCTGGGGAAAGGTTTCGTAAACAAAATTTAAAATTCTACAAAAATAAAACCGTTTAAAAACGCCTTTACATATACACACACAAAATTAAATAAGCATTTACTTTAGTCCTAAAAAGAAAAATAACATTATTGCACAAAATGAAAAACTGTTTGTTCTTAAGTGTAAAAACTGTTAAAAAATAAAGTAACACTGAACCATAGGCAGCTTGGCTGCAAGGGTCCAGACGAGGTCAAGTGAACTTGGAAACGGCATCACCACCAAGACCAACCACAAAAAAACCCCCCAAAAAACAGGAACAGACCTGAAACAAACATGAGGAAATCAAAATACTGAAAGTAATGCAATACTGACACTATCAAAGTATGAACAAAAGTCATGCAGAAACGGAAAGGTGGAGATAGTAGGAGGAAGATGCAGAGCTGAGGGCTGCTGTTCTGTGTCGCGGCAGCCCCAGAGTGAAAACTGCTGGTCTCTGGTCCTGTCTGCCCGTCCATCCACCTTCAGGACGAACAAAGAGCCAGGGTCTTGCAGCCAGAGCGGAGAGAGAGAGGAAGAAGTGGGGGAAGAGGAGGGGCTTCTATCTGCTGAGGCTAACCGGTAGGCTGTCCCTCTTTCTGCGTCGCCAAGTGTTGCGGTGGTACTGTGTGTGCGAGTGAGTGTGTGTGTGTCCGCGGTTAGCCAGAACAGGGTTGCTGACCAGCGGCGGGTTGTGGAAGCCCTTCACGTTGAACTTGGCTCCGGTCTGAGGAGGGGTGGAGAAAAGAGACGCAGAGAAAAAACAACATATAAATAAATAAAATATTTTATGGGACAGAACATTTAATCCTGTAGATCGACTTCTAGAGATCCTCTGAATTACTCTGTCCAGTAAAAACCTTGAACCTGACTCCCTATGTCATTCGGCAATGCAATGATATGATTGATTAACCAATCAAAAGTGCACATTGCTGGAATGTTACCGTTCAATGTGAGAACAAAGAGGGCTTTTTTCAGTTACAGTAATTTACACAGCTGTTTAAAGGAATGCTAAAGGACATTATGGCAATTGTGATTAATTTCTTTCTTGCTGAAAGATAAGAATGGTAAATAAAAAAATTAAAAATAAAGATTTGCTGTCAAGTGGATTTTGTTTCGTATGGTAAGCTAAGTGAATTTCCTGCTGACTGTAGCTTCTATAGACTGACAGTTCCCCAAAAGTGGATCCAAAACATCTGGATCGCTCCCTGTTGGCTGGCTGCAACTCATAAACCCCGCCTCCTCCATGTTAGTGGATGGGACATGGGCCAAACTGAAAGATCTAAAGCACACATTGTTACGTCCCCCCTGGTGGATCTAGGGGTTGTAAGGGGAATGAACACGTGACAGGGAGGAAGCTGACCCAAACACAGAGTTTGTAAGTAATGAAGGATTTTATTGTACCAAATATTCTCTCTCTCCCCCCCCCCCAACAATGATTTCTGTCATTTTAGGTAGTTTTCATCACACTGATGCGTGTTCCAGTGGTTGTTTATACGATGAGTTTGTTTTTAATTTGTTATTAAAGCTATAACAACAAGATCTCACGCCACGATTTACAACGGTGTGTGTGCTTGTGATTGGCTCAGCCCTGTGTAGGCGGGAGCTCAATACCGTGGCTCCACCACGGATCACTACTTTCCAAGATGGCAGCTCCCGTATCTAGGAAATTTTGGCTTCTTTTCTTCTTTTTTTTTTTAACAATGGAAGGAAGTGGAGACGCGTTGTGCATCTTCATATACAGTCTATGGTTGCTTCATATTTAACGCACATATATGAGAATGGTATCACTCTTATCTAGCGCTCAGCAAGAAAGCGAATAACTTAATTTCCCAAACAGTCGCACTATTTCTTTAATAAGCCAGTAAGAACTAAAAATGGGATGAATCTACATTGGATCATGTCATTTCCTATAGCAACAGGTGCACAGCAGACGCTGGAACATCAGGCTGTTATTGTGTACTAATCAGTTTTGGACTACAAATAGAAATTGTATATTTTATGCAACCACAAATATCATGAAAAGAGAGAACAACAGTGTGTGTGTATGTGAGAGAGAGGCAAATCAGACAAGCAGAAAGTATGAGATGAAAGAGTGTGAATGCGTGCGTGCGTGTGAGAGACAAATTTGCCTTGACAGTGCGTGTTAGTGTGATCCGGCGCCTACCTTGTGTGTGTGGCTGGAGTGGGGGCTGAGCGGAGGCTGGGGGCTGGAGGGGGCAGGGACATGAGCATGGGCTGGGGGGGGCATGTGGAAGAAGGGGGCGAGCCCGGTGTCTATACACACCTGTCTGCCAGGTATGGAGTGCATTGTTAGACCACCGGGCAGTGAGACGCGAGCCTGGAGGACGGAAGGGATAGTAATGAATTACAGCACAGAGCAACGTCATCTGGCTATTTGTGTTTATATCAAATGCTGCTACACACTTACTTTTAGAGCCATTTGGTCTGAAATTCTATACACAGTTCTCTTTACACAACCCAACCACGATTTTCATGCTTCATTTTTTACTTAAATTCCAAATGTTAACCCAAACATTTTTCTTGTTCGTAATTCCCATAAATGTTTTAAGCAAATGTAACCCCTAGTGCTTGTAGCCGTTGCTGTGTGCCTACCTGGGAGCCTGGAGGCAAGATGAGATGGTGTCCTGCCATGCAGGGCTTGCCGCCGCCCATGTTGAGGCCGGGTGGTAAAGCGAGGCCCAGAGGGAAAGTCGGGTATGGCGGCAGGGATGGCGGTGGGACGGGACACGGCAGCGCTGAATCAGAGTCCTGGAAAAATACACCAAAGAGGGAGAGATAATGAGCGAGGCAGAGTATTCCATTGTAACATCTAAATACTACAATGAAATTAGATGCAAATTGGGTGAGATTCATCCGACGAGAGGGAGAGAATAAAATAGGTTATGCTGCATGCAGTTATATGAAGTGGGTGGGAGTATCACTGCATTATGTTGAATGTCAATTGTTCAATTCCTACGTTGTCTGATCCAGACAGTGAGGAGACGGAGGAGGCTGAGGAGTGCTGCTGGGGGCTGGAGATGGACATGGGGGAGTCTGCGCTGTGGGGCGACGCAGAGTCCCTTTGCTGCTCCTCCGACCCGACACCGCAGCCCAGCACACAGGGCTCCTGCTCCGACGCTGGCTCCTTGGGAGTTGAAACTACAAAAAACAAGCGAAAGTTTAGTAACTCGCAAATAATCTTCATACAGTCGTGGTGTCAAGACGTCATCACTGAAAGGACAAGGAGGTTTTCTTCATTAATGTGGAACTGTATATTAAAATCTGAGCAATCGTACCTCTGTTGTCTGTCCGAGACAGATCCCTGCCCCCCCACTTCTTAAAGATCCACTCCCTGTAGTCGATCACTTCCTGGGTCAACCTGATTATCCTGCCCAAGGTGCTGCAGAGAAGGGAGGGGTTTTAAAAAGAGCACCACTTTGATCCAGAGTATCTTTAGTACTGTGGAATGGACGGAACACTAACCTTTCAGAGTCTTTGTTGGGATACGACCGTGCAAGCGGGGACACGGCATGACTCAGGACAGTGTAGGCATAGTCAAGCACCTGCTTGACATGCATGGCACCATAGGAACCCCTCCCCACATCATTACCTACATGGAGTATAGATAAACACAACAGTACAAATTAAAAGGAGGAGGAGAACTCTTCCCTTACATGCTTATACACAGAAATGTGGTCAGTCATCTAAACATGTTCCACAATTTTTAAACTATGAACTATGCAGAAAACTAAAAACAATCCAAGTGAAAATAAGGGCAGTCCATCTGTTGCTTTTAGCCCATTGCCGTTCTTGAAACTACCACTGGGTGGCACCAGAACAAGGAATCTTCTTGTACTTTAAGGTTTTGTTCTGTTCACTTAGCTACAAAGACAACACAATGTATTATAATGGACAGCTCCGGCACAAACATTTGTCATGATCCCTGGGTCAGGTATTCCTTAGTAAATGAAGTTTGGTTGAGGCTGGGGAATCTAAGAACAGCCTCTTTAATCTAACCGCTTTTAACTTAAAGCAAGTTTGTACAAATTCACCAGATCTTGTGTAAGGTACACTTTTTGATCAAACAAAAATAACATGTCAGTGACTAATATTCAGTTATAAACACTTTGGTCTGTCTGTTCCAACAATACTTGAGTTTTAATTGAAACAGTATATGATGGATACCTTTCTGCTTGAAATTAGTTTTTGGAGTGAGCCATGTGCTCAGTATAAAGTTCCACCTTTATTCAGTGTAATCATTGTAAACCTGGAAAACACACCTGGAAGCAGTGGGTCCTCTATGCAGAGCATGGATGGTCTGTATCCATTTGTCATGGCCTTCATGATCTCCTCTTTGGCTATGTACGCGCCTCCATTTTTGATGCGGATCCCTGTTTTCAAGTAGTTGAAATGGCGGCCGTACAACTCAAAGAACTCAATCAGCAACACCCCCAAATTCTCATTGGGGTTTCTGGCATCGATACGGGGATGGAGCTGCAGAGCGAGCATGGGAGGACTGGATTAGTATGTATTTAAAACAAGTATTACTATGCATTAGTGAAGATTATCACTGGATATGTGGGAGGAGGTTTACTACTACTAACTACTATGAATTGCCACCACCATCACTATTAGTATTACAATCGTAAGCACTGCTAGGACCTCTATCGTTGCTTCCAAAGTGCAACTGTTACCACATCCTGCACAAGGACTACTTTCTGCTCTTGTTTTCTTTTCTTTCGGGGTGTGTGTCTGCATCTCACTGTACCTGCAGGAAGCTGATGACCATGAGGATGAGGCTGTAAGAGCTGATTCCCCCGGTGAAGACTTCGTTCAGATCCCTCTGCAGCAGAAACTGCTTCAGCACAAAGATGAGGTACGGCAGCACTGGATACATCTGAGAGTAGACGGAGAGAGACGTGGAATGAGAACGGCTGATTCAGTCAAACTCCGGATTAGTTAACAAGAAGCGGGGCGAAGGAGAGAATCCTACAAAGAAGGCAGATTTAAACTGGACTCAGGTTTCATTTGTATGACTCGCTGAGGAGAAGTGGGGATTTCAGGGGCGATGAAGAGAATTCAGTGAGTTAGAGATGGGACTGGACTATATTCAAAGTGCAAATTATTCAAATGATTGTGCAACATCACTTAACACCAGGCGTGTGGATCTCTGGCTGAATACCAACTTGTTTTGCTTGATTTGTGATTCAGCGGTCAGCGAGTTGATTCAAGAGCAATTGCTGTTTCCTCTTCAATTTGAGTGACTTCAGATTTGATTCAGAAACTGTTAGGCCATCTTGTAGAACCTTTAAATAGAAGTGCTGTGTAACCGTGCCAATATGTCTTGCGTCTAGACTAGTAGATTGCGGGACAGTTTCTGGTCAAACAAGTTACTAGAAGATTTTTCAGCCTCAGAGTGGAAATTCTGTGTTGCCTGAGGTAGTTTTATACATTAGTCATGTTTCCACAGTAACTCTGACTATTGAGCACTGTTTATTTTAGGAAGCTATAGAGTTCTGCAGAGATGACGTATTTTTGAGGCCTACCAGGAAGTTAGCATCGCCCTGGTTCCCTTGATAAAAAGCCAATGGGATTTCTCCATTGGATTATTGCTGAATATAAGCTCTTTGGCAAACACAAGCTGATGATGCTTACATGTTTTGTTCAGCAAGATTATCTTTTTATAACCACTTCTATGATCTTTGAAGCGTAAATGCAATCGGCAGAAGTAAAAAACTAATGTTAGGCTATAAACGAACTACACCACAGTCACATGACTTCAACGTCTCCACCACTAAGCGTCCAACCTGTAATTTGGTTTTGCGCACTTACCTCTTCTACAAAAGCCTTTCAGAAAGTTTGAGTTAGTTTGCAAGAGCACATATAAACACAAAGAGGCTGTAAAGGCGGCTGAGGGAGTAAATTAGTTTCTGTGTTCGACGTGATGTTTAATGTCCCCGACAACCTCTGTAGTCTCATTTAGCCACTTGTTAGCAACCGCCTTATTTAAGACACGTAAAAGCTTCAAAATACACAATTGTATGTCGTGCGGGAAGTGCAAAAATGCTCATTCATTTGCAGGTTTTAGGACTCATTCAAGCAACACTCTATAATGCTGCCAAACCAGTGTAACCCCCCCCCCCCCCCAGGCCACACCTACTGCTGAAATCACAGTTATTTAATCGTATAATTTTGTTAGTAAATCGAGGAAGTTGAATAATCATAATTAGTAAGTGATGCCACGTATGAATTGTTACCCCTGTCCTTACCACGTAAATAATCTATTTAGCTTCTAACTGGGTCAAACTTTCTAAAAAGGTAAAGCTTCTCAGAGCCTGTGACTTGATAATGTTCTTAAAACCCAGAGGGCTTGGGAATGGAAATTACAAATATACATTTTCCAGTTGAAAAGGAAGCAGAACCTTCTGGCAGTATCTGTGCTAGTGGAGCAGCAGGGCTTGGTTGGCTTCTCAAATATGCTTTTAAGAAGCGAGAACACGACTTGGAGGCATGTTGGGAACCTCACATATGCAAATTAACTTCGAGGTGACCTCTCAATGACAAGACCGCACTGGAGTCCACGCCTTAACAAATCAACTATCACTGGAGTGATGCCGAACAACTTTCAAGCTGCGACATGAAATCCTAAAGAACCAAAACAACAAAATATGCAACATTGACAAAAAGGACAAAAGCCCAAACCTGATAGCGTGCTGGAACATCAGCACCTGGGATTCCTCTCCTGCGTTCGCGACTACAACCCTGACTACAGCGGCAGAGAGCCACCTTCACCAGGAATTTTGTCAGAGCCATGGGGTGGATTTCAACTCCGCCGAGTACATTTGGCAACAAGGTTTTCAGCAACACACAGACTCAGTTTGGGTTAAGAGGAGATTATACTGAGCACGTTTGCTGGGGTGCGATCCAGTTTCACTTTGGAAATGAGATGAGCTAATACAGGACTGGAGTGAAGTGAAGTGTAATGCTTTAATTTAACTGCTGTATTTCCTGATACACAGAGGGAATTTCCAAAGTTCTGTATTTAGACCCCACTGTAAAATGGTAATTATGTGACTCCTCTGGTGGTTTTTATAAATATGCCTACATGACCTTTTCCTGCTCTCTCTGTATCCGTAAGCTGTAGATCCTGACTGCAGTATTGCCACGCCGACAGGTATATCTCACCTTAACATAATCTTTAATGAAGCTTGCCGCCTTGACTCCGGTCTCCACATTGAAACTGATGTCCACCTTCACCTCAGTCTCCTGGTCTGTCAGCTTGATGATTGGCACCTGAGGGGAGAACAAGTGACATGTGTGAGCAGGCATTACAGTCGAGTCATCGGCTGAGGACACTTTTGCTGCGTGCTGAAATCAGAGGGGGGAAGGGGGGGGGAGCCCCCATCTGTCTCAACTAACAGCCTTTTAGAAGGAATGAAAATTCAGCCGTTAACTACTTATTATTGTGTCAGTCAACACAGCATTGCAGCGTGCAGTGGTTAGCCTGCTCGTATGCACACCCCACAGGATGATAGTGCATGCTAATGAGCTACCATACCACTGTGGGATTGTAGCTATAAACACTGTAACCAGAGTAGATATCCACATTACATGGCCTTGAGGCATGATATGCATTTTTAGCTGCATAATGGTTCAACTACAAAAACTATAGAGACAAAAAATACAAATTACACAAAATCACTGAGGGTGGATAGTTGATTACCAGTTTTTGGTTGAACTAGAGCTGACAAACTGTCCCCTGCTATTGACGTATCAGGCATTATATTAGTGGGCAGTATATTTACAGTTAAACAGGAAAAGCGTGTGTGCGCCACCTATCAGGGAAACAGATGACAGATAAAAAGAAGACACTCTTCTTTCGCCCTCATATCTCCATGGAGATAAGAGTGAGGGAGCCAGAGCTTTATACTTCTAACTCACCATTTGAAATCCAGAAGAACTTTTCTAGGAATGTAAAAAGAGCTGCCAAATTTGGATTTGGCTGGGTTTATTACAACTGGTTTCTTATTTACTGGAGCTTATTTACTGGTCATATTTTATTACTTACTGTGAAGAATAAAACCTTTAGGAAAACTGAAATTAACGTCAAGCTATTCTATTGTGCCGGACCATTAACAAATGCATCGTGGAATTTGGAATCTGCATTTTATCAAAATCAATATTATGTAGTCTGCGCAAGTCGGTGAGGCTTTATTTAAGGACTCAGTATGAATGCAGCGTGGCGTGCGTCTGAGTTGAGGAACGGGCCCTGGTTGCCACTACCCACCGTAGCCTTGTCCAGCACTTTAATGGAGAACGGTTCTGCCACGTTATGCTTGCGAAGAGCTTGTTCAAGCTCTTGCAGCGGGGGGCGCTCCCACTTCCCAAACACCACCAGGTCGATGTCACTGAGGGCAAGAAACAGTCAGAACGTTTAAACGCTGGCCAGCAAAACACAACAGGTGTAAGATGAACAGTTTGAGTTTTATTTAATCATAGATGCAAAGATCTCACCTTGTTGGAAGGTACAGGCCTGTGCTGAAGCTGCCAAATATTTGGACCTGAAAAACAATGTTGAAGAAATGACGACCAAACATAGTGAAGTAGACAGGATACAGTATAAGGATCGGCTAAATGAGGAATATTTAAAAATCCTTATAAAGCCTTTCCTATCACATTCTAACTATAATGGGCTGGGCTACATGCTTTTGATAATACAGATCCTGTTTCGCACAACTGCTCATTTGTGGTCTCTCTCTCTCTAGACATATATATATATGTTTGCAAACTACCAGGAACTAGGCATTTCCGGGTTCCACTTCTGACACAGTAAACGCTGCCAAGTTGAGTAAGCTGCCAAATTAAGTATACAATAGCAAGGGGGGAAAAACGCTGTGTTTGGGGGCTGACAGCGAAAGCTCTCCAGAGGAAGCGGAGTGGAGTTCTTTCCCTTCCCGTCTGGTAAATACGACACAGCAACAGCATAAAGACAGGCCAGGATTAATAGGTTGAAATGAAAAGGAAGGCTGGTACAAATCAGGGGCTTGATCCATTTACCTGACAATCTGACTCACAGTGGACGAGGGGAAGACTGGCAGCAAACAAATCACTGCACGTGTTTCACATGATTAAGTAATGAGAGGGGTATTGCATCAACCCTACATCGCTGCACTACTCAACCAGCGACAGGATCCTCCATCACTTTTTCTGCACATCAAGAGTTTTTTTTTTTTTTTTAACACAATGGCTTATAATTACGTTTGATTAATTCACTTTTTGTAACCCAACTTTCACCTTTTAATTTCATCTTTGGAAACTACAGTCAGCATAAGGAAAATGAACTTGCTGGTTAGCTTTAAAAACATTTTAACAAATGTACTGTAAGCAGTATTTCTTAAATAAGAAGAAGTTCTTTAAAAAATTTTTATCTAAACATAGCGTTGGTTCCATTTTGCTATACGTTCCATTTTGTGGAACGTATAGCAAAGGTTTTACAACTTTTGCTGTATTTAACCAAGCGGCAGCTTGATTAGAAAAACTATTCCTATGAAAGACATTGTGTGCTGAACTATTTCTTTGCCAGGAACAGTTGCCAGGCAACCAGTAGAGAAGTTACTGGTCCCGACCAAGAAACTGTCCGGTACACAACCCCCTGTAGGGCGGCAAATTATCGTCTTTACACTTTGTTTTTTGTACGGATTAAACTAACTAGATACCACATGTTAATTAATGAGCTTTGGATGCCCTGGTAGGCAGATTTAGTTACTGCTGGACAAAGCCAGGCTAGTTGTTTTCCCCTATTTCCAGTCTTTGTGCTAAGCTAAGTTAGCCGGCTGCAGGCAGTAGCTTCATACTCAATGTACTGATGTGTGAGTGGTATCAATATGCTCATCTAACTTTTGTCAAGAAAGCGAATAAGCACATTTCCAAAAAATAAACTTATAGGAAAGGTATTTTCCTGTAAGTTTGACATAATCCCAGCAGCTATAGAAGATAAATAAAATATAAAAGTGTTTCACTCCAGAGGAAAAAACCTAAGCACAAGTGAGATAACTAAAAACCAATTCAATACTTTCTGCAAGTTCTTACCCTCATGAGATTTGAAAACAGTATATAAATAAGTATACAAGAAGTTGGTGTTATGTTGTACACACACTGCCTCAATTAAAAATAAATAAATAAAAAACCCACAGTATCTCAAAGATTTATGAGCAATCTGAGATCACAGTTTGTCTGTTTGCCAATACTTCCTCCTCCAAGAAAGGACTATATGATTAAAGAGGCTGCTCTCTAAGATATTAAGAATTTGAAAGGGGGGAAATCGATCCAAATAAACAGTGTGTATCTTACATCTGCACTGGGCCACAGCTCCTTGATGATCATCTCTATCCGGTTCACCACCTCCTTCCTCATAGCTGCTTCCTCCGGCCGAGGAGACATGAAGTTGTAGAAGTCCATCACCTCCTCGTGGAGTCTGGACGGAAAGAGGATGACAGATGAGTGTTATTCTCATCACATTAACAAGTATGCTACACAAAGATCAATGCGAAATGTATGTATAACTAACAATCAGATGGGGATATCTGCTAAAACTCGACTTAAACACATACCAGATTTGGCTTAGATATTTGGAAAAGAAAAACAACCTCTCCAGATGGCCCAAGATATGCGTTCTTCTTATAACTGTTCTGGTAAACCCCCAGTATGCCAGAGCCGGAAAAGCAAAGCAACAGCATAGTTTGTTCTACTTAAAACATTAGGGTGTTACGGTTTCTTTGGCTTCTACTTTACCGGAGACCTGTCAGATTACCAAAAAACAACAAAAAGTCCATAGCAATACACTGGATCAATATTGCATTTTTTAGGATCATACATCATTTGTGTGAAAGTCTATTTTATCCAGAACAGAAGCTGAAACAATATCCCTTAACATAACCACTGCCCAGAAGTAAGGAGAGGGAGGGACACTTCTTATCTTCCTATCAGTGAGGACATTTGGTCCTCATCAAGACACGGGTACAAAAATAACACACCTTAGAGGCTTGGAGAGGAATGTGAAAAAAGAGGGTTTAGTAATACATTGAGTGCCATAACATCCAGCATATGCCTGAAGAGTCCCAGGCCTCATTGTTATTGCTGATGTGGTTTCATGTAAAGATTTCTGACTAGTCAAATGCCTCCGAACAGTGGAACTCTGTTCAACCTTGCAGCCATTCATTTTTCTAGGAATGTGCCATGATGTCAGTGTGAAATACAGGACAGGGAGACTGTCACAATCAATTACCAGAGCCCTGGAGGAAATGCAGTCAGCCCAAGTGCCCAGTCTTTGGTGAAAACCAGCAAGCCGGCCAGGACAGGGCGTATTATGCCAATAGTACGCCGCTGACAGAGGGCATGGGCCATCCCTGACAAACTAGTTTAGAGTCAAACACCACCTCTTCAACAACTTCCAGGCCGAGTGTTTAAGTAATCAATGGTGTTCACCGATGAAGTCTACGAGCACAGTAACATGACAGCCCCGCATCAGAATTTGGAATCAGTGTTTTTACTGCCACACACATCCAGTTTTCAATAAACCCAAACCCAGTCTCTTCTCATCGGGATATCAACGCAGCATTATTACACAGTTATCTGTATTTTCAATTTGGAGTGCAAATCTGTGGGACTTCAAAGGGCATCCCTGAAGGCAAAGACTAGTCAGTGCACAGGCCAAAACTTGCATCAAAGAACTTTGACTAGAAACACAAACACACAGTGAAAAGTAAATGTGCTATTCATTCGCTATGTGCTTTGCAAAACATTAATTACCATATTACAAAATGTTCAATTAATTTAGGATTAAGGTTATTGGGAAATATGGCGTCAAGCTTGTGGAAGTGCTTTCATGACAAACACATATTCCGTGTACAGAAAATTCCCAGATGGGTGCAACCAGCTATTACAAATATCACAAGGTCCTGCAACACATCTGGAAGCTGCTTGGTCATTTGTTTTGGAAGAAGGCTTCTGTCAGGGAAACATGACTACAGTTATAACATAAAAAAAAAAATCACAGTATAGTCCGTTACACAGCTCTTACTACATTCACAATGTAGGTGTCATACATTATACAACACCCTATAAGTGAGATTAAACTAAAAAGATATATTCCATTTTATTTCAGTGTAATAAAATACAGTGGAAACTATAGTTACTGAATAATACAATATCATCAAGGTTCCTCTAAGCCCAGAGATTTATTATACTCTTACTATAAGCACTGATTTATTTTATGATCAAGCAATTAAAAACTTGCTCAGGCACACTGGAGATTTCCCGAGGGTGAATGAACAGCTGAGTTACTTCACCCAACATTACACAAGTTAAGTGTTATCCAACACCGTTAGCTAAGTCATGGCAAGTTGTAGCTAGTATTAGTTTAGTATACTATAGTATTGTATATTTATTTTATTTAGCCATTTAGAGTTTAGCTCTACTTTCTTACTCGGCTTAAATTTGATTTGATTGACTGGTAAAGTGTATTAATCTTGTTTTCAAATAGCTAGTTTTCTAACTTTAATGTGGAGTCCAAAGGTAAAAACCGTTAGCTCCGTTAGCTCTAAACCTCTCGGTCAGGCTAATAAACGGACTACATTGAAAAGCAACATATCCGGTCAGAGCCTTCTAAATAAATCAACCATTGAAGAAAAAAAAAACACTACAATAAAGTGTGCGCGATTAACTATATCATTATACACTTTCACACATTGTATGTATTTTTTAATCGTACTTGTCAATAGTTTGTCGGAAACTGGTACTTTTTTAACGGCCCAGTTCAAACTTCAGCAGACACAAACAGCACTTCCGGTCTGATTTTTCTGTCGCCGTCTTTACTCAAGTATCTAACGGTAGCTTTCCAGCTATCCAGCAAACTGGCCAACTCCAGATTACACTGCAATGCTGGGTGTACTGTCGTTTATAACTGCGCTGGGAAACGAATGGCTACATCACGTTGTATGTAGCAGACCACTCGACGCACATAATTATGAAAGAATAACAGCGGGTTTAACCATTCATATCTGCAGCAAAAGACCGACGTTCGCGTTAGCTTTTAAATCCTAAAGCAGCGATAGTGTTCGACCACTCACCCGAGGACTCCTGGGTTGTACTTCCTCGTCTTCCAGGGCGTCCAAGTGCTCGCATAGTTGACATTAGTGCAGTTTGAAAGCAAGTAATTCATCCCATAAGTGCTCGCTTTGTTGTCACTTTTCCTTCGGCCCGGGTGGTGATTGTGTGTGTGGTTTACAGGTACGGAGGGGTGAACCTGGTGGCGCTTCACGCAGACCTGCTGTACACTAAACGCCGGGTGCTCCTGTAGGTGACGGTGATGATGGTGGTAGAGGTTGACATTATTGTCCATGCTGTCACTCACGCTGAAGAGCAGATTGGCACCCCCGACGTTTTTATTAATGTTGCCCGTTACATTTCCACCCATAGTCCTCTCAAGTGAGCAGATGGACGGGGGGCTGTCCGTCCCGGATTCCGGTGAGGAGGACGAGGAGAAAGATCCCGTCTTCTTGGGGAGAATTTTCCCCTCACCTGGTTCAGCGGTGTTTGCCGCGGTGAAGGAGTTGTGTACGTTCCCGTTGGACAGCGGAATCCCCAGCGTGGAAATCGCGGTGCCGTTAACACTAGTAGTGCCGTTCATGATACTATGATGGCTGCTGCCGTTGCTCAAACTGGCAGCAACGTTGCCGTTGCTACTGCAAACGCTCTTGCTCGATGCCACCGCGGTCGCCACATTTTTTAAAACACCCAACGCAGCGTAATTCACGCACTGGTTGTGGTTTTGATTGTGGAGCTGCTGCTGAGCGGAGAGTGTCCGTGCTCCCTGAGAGGTCTCCCAGACGTGCATCCATAAGGCGTTCGCAGGTCCTTTCTGTTCGGGCTGAATCCAAGCTACCCTCGGATCCATTCAACTTCTTTCTCTGGTAACCCCCCCTACAAGTATCTGAACACAAGCGATCCCGTTGTGAATCCGCGCCGCTTCCTGGACCTTTCAAAGATCGTTGTGATGTCCGGGGTTACGAACGGAAAGGTATTTAAACATTAAACCGAATTAGAACCATTGGTAAAGCGGTCCCTTTACGCCGCTAGCTGGAAAAAATGCTAGCCGATTCCTAAGGGAATTCAATATGGCGTATTCACTTCAAATCCACGCGCATGCGCTCTACTGAGGGGTTTCTTAAATGATGACTGCGCCCCCCATCCGCCCACTCCTTCATCACTCCGGCCGGTTGATGAATTGCACAGAATAAATATTAGAATTTTTATTTGATATTTAATTGAACAACAAATGAAGTATACGGTAAAACGGCAATAATGAATACGGATCCTGTGGTCCAGTGGCTCTGGAAGTAGGGCCGGGGAACCCAGAGGTCCTTGTACACTTCATCTCCACCTCCCGGCCACCACCACTGGGTGGGGGACCAGATGGGTGTGTTCATAGGGGATCCCCCATCCATATGAGGCTGGACAGTGGCTGAATCTCACTGGAATGACAGATAACTGTTAACATCATAGCCTCAGATAGCTATCTTTAAGTGTTGGCATATATTTATATATCACACTGCTGAACTCCTAAATGGACATTGCACTCACTCTTACCACCTCATTTCTGCACTGCTGTTGTATATTTATTTATAAATACTGCTGTACATTCTTGTATATTCAACCACTGTATATTTCAATTTCACTCTATAGATATATCTTTTTTCAATCCCTGTATATACATATATATATATATATCATTTGTATATTTTAATATTGTGCTGAGCAAATGCAACACAATTTCGTTCTGTATACACGTGTTGCATACTTGAATGGAAATAAAGTCTGTCTAAGTCTATATATTTAAACTGATGTAGCATCCACAAAGCGGTGGATTTGGGGGCCATTAATCATTTGGGACCCCCAGGCAATCTGTTTGTGTTTCTCTGTGGGTAACCCAGGGATGGATCCACAGCTTCTGGCTCTGTTTAGGAAAGAACTGACAGAAAACCCTCCACCACACATACTGTAAACATTTGAAACTCCTCGAAAAGGAGAAAATAGAGCAACACAACTCTTCAGCAAAATAAAATTAACATAAACATTAGATATAGGGAGACCACATTGTGATGTCAGCTGACATACTCACATACATACAAACAGCAGAAAACTCACACTGCATTTCACAGAGTAACAGAGTTTTTTTCACTGTCACCGTAAATTGAGCACCTTCTCTTTCTGTTGATTATTTCAGATGCACGCTGCAGCCCAGGAATCCAAATGCTCATTTTCAAAGGGCAATACACAGCAGGTGGTGGTGCGGATCATTCCAGACTTTGTATGCCACAGAGCCCAGTAACAGCCATCTCTCAGCCCATTAAGCTCTGTGATGGAGCGGAGGCAGGCTGGATAAGGCATAACCAGCACCTTCTGGGATGCATATGCAAGTAAAAGAGAGGGAGAGAGCGTCTTGGATAGCGCCCACCCTCCAACCCCTGCTACTCACGTGCAGCATGTGACAAGAGTCAAGGAAACCCCCCCAGAGCAAACTATGTGCCTGCTAGGATATGTAGCTCTCTCTGTAACACACTCAGGCATACACACAGCTGCTCGCTCCCACTGGACGCCTGTAGAAATCGAAGCTCCTCTTTCTATCTCCCTCTATCTTACACTGTAGGAAGCAGGCGTTTGAGTGACATGCCAGATTGAATAGGTTATTCCTCCCATCTTTCGTGTCAGTCTCGGCTCAAGCCAAACGCCAACACTGACTGCGCGTGCCAGTGCGTGTGATTTCAAGGCTGGTTTGCCTCATTGTCAGTTTTTATGGGATTACCACATTGGTGAAGACTGGACCATAGCTGACAGATGACACACACACACACACAAACAGAGACAGGGCTGGAGACGTCAACAGCATGCTCCCAGGCTCAACAGTATTAGCAGATAATATTAAGGAAGCAGGAGACTGCATGTGGCTTAAATGATAATGAGGCCGCAGCATGTGCCAGATATTTAACCCACATTAGTGGAAGGCTGCATTTACACACTTGTATCAACAGCTATTTCACATTTCTACACAGGAACATATAGCCTGCGGTGTGTAAGCCCCACTCTGGTGTAATATACAGTATAACAAGAACAGAGTGGCAGTGGGCCCAGCAAATATCATCCAATCGCAGAGCAGCAGCTCCTGAGGGTTCAGAACTGCACATCTGGACCTGCAGCTCCAGTCAAGCGGCGCCACCTACAGGCAAGAAACCAGCACTTTAGACCTGAAGATTGCAGATTGCCATTGCTGCCATCTGTATGCAAGAAAAACATAACTCTTTAAATATTAACACTTGCACCATCTGCAGGCAATGACCTCAGTTATTTTATGTATTGCTTTTTTCAAAATACTGCTTTCTGCACATCATGAGCGTTATGTTAACTGGAGCATATTTTCTGCTAAAAGCTGTGTAGTAGAGTTCACAGTGCTCTGAGTGTCACTGTCTGTCCTCTAGGACTGCCCTTCCTCCTTGGAAAGGGAGGGATCCTAACAAAATGTTGTTTATCCAAAGACACACAAAGGCAAAAGTCATAGTTAGCTCTGATCAGCTGTTCTTCCAGTTACTTGTGGTCTAATTCCTGAAAGAACGTATCTACAAGTATGTTTTTAGACAGAATAATAAAAGATCAATTCATTCACACAACCGGAATTCTGAACCTCACAGAAGCCATAAAAAAAACTGCTGCTGCAACACTTTTTGTCTGCAGGTGGCGCATGTGTTAACATTTAAACACATATTCCTGTCTTTGTCTGTAGGAGGCGACACCACTGCTGTCTTTTTTTCCCTTTATAGGTGGGACATGTTTGATTGAATCTTACAGAGCAGCTCCAGGAGTGTCTGCCGCCAGTGTGAATGAATACATGAGAGTTAAAAGCCAGTTCATTGAAATGCTTTGCATATAAAAAGATAATCCAATGGCGTCTGCCAGAAGACGAATGGTATTATAGTCAGATGGCAAGCTCAGTTAATACTGTGTGTATTATATAGTGATGCAATTACAAGACACGTGGATAAAGAGGACACACAGAGGAAATAGCCTGGAAGAGAGAGAGAGAGAGAGACCTGGAACATGAAATCGCCACTCTGCATAGCCTTCAGCAACGTGACCTTGGCTGTGACTGGTGTTCTCTCACTGGAAAAGGGAGAAAAGATGAACCCCACATGCATAAGAATTTAAGTTAAAATGTTACCAAAGTGATGAGATAATTGCACTTGTTTCCGCTCTAAATCTATTTTGAGAAACACTGAAATTAAGGCAGGTCACAGATCACTTATTTAGCTCACGGTAAAAGTTATTATGACACAATTATACAATAGAAGATATGTTAAGATTGCTTCCTGTGTTTTTTTTTCTTATCTTTTCTCCCAGTCTCCTTTTCATTCAATCTTATCTATTCATTCTCATTTATGCTCAACGTGCTCCTGCTCGCACACACTCTCCAACACTTTTCCCGTTAGTTTCTTTACCAGCTCTATTCTTTTCTCTCTGTCTCAGAAAACCCTGACAGGAGTGATGTGTTGAGGCAACGCTGTCTTCTTCTCATTTCAGGCATGGGTGAGTTATTGAGGGCCATGCTTCATCTTCATTTGATTTCCCTGCAGCCCTGTCGCTGTGGACAGGCCTACAGTCTCGGTCTTTACAGGACAGAAATGCTGTTGCCTATTGTTCCAAAGTGGCTTCTCTTGCAGGAGTCCGAGGTGATGAGGTAGGTAGAAAAGTCTTTCTGATGACACTCGGAGTAAATCGAGGCAGGGAGATGTGTCGAACTTAATTCGCTGTCCCTCTTTCATTTATTTCATTCTAATGAATGTTAAAAAGATGCATTTGCTTCAGATAACTCCTGGGAATGAATGAAAACTTTAAATGTCTGCATTGCATTTCCAAGTTTATGTTCCATCTGGGAGGATATGCAGATCAGCAGAGAGTCTTAAAACTGTTTATTGCTGGTGCAGTGTGTTATAAATCCTCTGCACCACTGTTGAGGTATGCTCCATTCACTATCTTATTTCCTCTGGAGGAGCGCTAAATGTTGCCTCTCCGGCAAACACAACACCTCCAGTACATTCAGTTCATGGTTGCTTTATGGACAATTACAAAAAAATACCAAAGTGATGGCAACAATAAAAAAGGTTTAAGATGATGAGCTTGCCTGCAGCACATATGAGATCAGCATGCAGCGTGTGTTTCTGTTGTAAGTAAAAAATAAATCTGTCTTCAAAGTTCTGACATCTGAGCTCTCCTAAATTACAAAAAATGTTCTTCTCAGTCATTAGAGAACCAATACCTTTTGAGGCATCCAGTGTGTTTTTAGAACAGAAAGGGAATCAATGCCTTCCTACTTTTAGGGTAGTCTTCGAACTTAGCGAGGTACCATCTGTAGAGAGAGAAAAAGGGAAAAGAGCTATTTTCTTCTATTAATACAAGTCTTTGCTCCAAAGTGTGCAACCTGCTTACTCTGTGTGTTGTGTGTGTGTTATTATTCTTACTTGTGGTGGGCCACAGCCCTGCTGGTGAGAACCACTGTGGTAAAGATGGCAAAAGCTGAACTGTGAACAGAGTGGCCAGCCAGAGCGAAGCCTGCCCACTCTGTTATCTCTCCTAAGAAGTTGGCTCCAGACACATACTCAAACATTCCGCCTGTGGGTGGAAGACACAGGAATTAGAACAGGTATGCTCATCCTTTCACGTGTTCACAGAAGCAAAAACAACCCAAATATTTTACTCAGTAAGAAAATAAAATGTGGTGGATTCTAATACTTGCATTCTGGCATTTCAGCTATCTCTCAATGTAATTTCAAGCCTGCCCGCTGCTAAAAACGGTCTCCACGCTGGCCAGAGATGGCTGAGCACTCACTGTTTGACTGCAGGCCGTGTGCAGTGTTGCGATGTAAAAATGGCAGATTCTTGGTTGTGGGGATTCCAGACGTGCCTGGAAGTTCATCTGTAGCAGCCCAGCTCACAGCTTCACTTTATTTAGTTTGAGGGATCTGGGATGGATTGTTTCATCAGGTTCACTGCAAGTTCAGGCTCAAGGTGCTATTGTTGTGACTGTGCTCTTAGTCAGGGGAGCCACTGTCTTTGTGACCCTGTTATGATAACTGATTCATTTAGGAAAGGAAAACTCCACCTCGCGGGTTGGCCAATTCTGTGATCCAAAAAAGCAGCTATGTAGGTTTTATTCTGCTTTTCCAATACATACCGCCCTCAAGGCTATTTGTCAGAAGGAATTTGGAGATGGGCCAAAATATTGTTTACCCAACCCCCCTCTCCGTACATCTCACAGAATGTGCAGCCATTTTCACATAGTAAAGGTCATACACTGCAAAGAAAACACATATATCCACTATCAAAACCTTCTTTCATCTGTGAATTGTTTTGTTATTTAGCTTGTTTCAAGAATTTTCTGAAATGTTTATTTTCTTGGTACAAGTAGAGCGATATGCTCCATCCTTCCTTCTGTTAACAGTTCAACATTTGGGTAAATACGCTTGCTTGTTTTCTTGCTGAGAGCCAGATGAAAAGATCAATGCTACTCTGATATCTGTCCATCGAACATGAAGCTGGAGCCAGCAGCCGGTTAGCTTAGCTTAGCATAAAGACTGTCCCGGCTCTGTAAAACCACAACTCTTTGTTTTGGTACGGATTAAACAAACGAGATAAACGAGACAGAACCAGGCCAGTGCTTCCAGTGTTTATGCTAAGCTAAGATAAACGTTATATTTATATTTCATATTTACCGTACTAACATGAGAGCGGTATTGAGCAAATAAGTGCTTTCTCAAATTGTTGAACTGTTCCTTTAATACATTAGTTATGTATTGAAACTCGTTTAAAAATTATTAATTGTAACCGTCTCACAAAAAGATAAGCATTTACTGCTAAATACAAAAGTACTGTTGACACTTTGTTTACAGTCCAGAGGTTGTAATTCTATATTTAACATAAATGGTCTTGAATCTGTCTGGTCACTACATGTGCAGATATATAATGCACATGTTGCAGTAAAAGGATGGCTTGCTGTCTAACATCATTACTGCATCAACACTGTGCGGTTTAGAAGCAAGTCAAGTAAAGGAAAAGTACACACAAAGACACTACAAGTGTTGTGAGTCACTGACACACAAGCGGTGTTGGACCATATTAGAGTCAAAGCAGCAAGAACCTTTTTAGAACACTAATGTGAGGGCTCACAGAGGGCAAGGCTGAGAGGAAAAGACAAATATTGACAACCTGTGATTGTGCTTACAGCGTGATCCTGTATAATCACACGACCACACTGGAAAATTAGCATGTGGCGCTGCGTACCAAGACCACAGAGCTCTGCGCCACGATGTGATTACTGGTTTCCTGGCTTTCTTGTCACCCCACAGCAGCTCAAACTCTAAACTTAAGTAGAAGTTGCATCACAATGTCAAATGTGCCTTAAACAGTAAATGCTAAGGGAAGAATGGTCCCATTCTGTTTGTTACAGTAAATCTCAGTGTCAGAGTTTTTAAATTGTATACTCTCATGGCTGGCTCCGGTAACTAGTAACTAGAGCCATCATATACAGTAAATGAAACAATAGTGTAGTGGAGTACAAGTATATGGGAATGCAGTATTTAAATAAATGTATTTCATTATTGTATGCTCCTCACCCTCAGTTGAACAGTTAGATGTACAGTAATGGGAGTATGAGACTTGTTCGCTGTGGTGACAGAAATAATTCCGCCGTGTTTCACGACTCAAGCTCTTACCTGTGGGAATCTTGTAACCAGTCTCTCCAGGCTTTCTCAGGTTCCTCAGGATGTGGTCAGAATGCACATTCAACAGCCAACCGACCAACCACAGCAAAGACCCTGGAGACGGACCAACCACAAGCTGCTTTAGCTCGACATTTTACCCACCAAAAGCCAGTCAGACAACTTTTGTTTATACTTCAAACATTTGGGGGAAATACTACTTATTTGCTTTCTTCCCAAGAGTGAGAAGAGCAGATCAATACTATTCTCATATCTGTGAAATAGTAAGCTGTTTACCCCTGATTCCAATCTTTACGCTAATCTCAGCTAATCGCCTCCCAGCTCCAGCTCCACACTTCATGCACAGACACGAGTTCGGCCTGGGCTCTCATCGAACGCTCACTAAGAGAGCAGTTGCTGCTGTGACCTCCACTGCTTAAAATGAACTTCAAATCCTACATGCCACACCACAAGAATACAGTGATTTCACCTTTTTGTAAACACTTAGGATCTATTTAGTAGGCCATATTAGGGCTATCTATGACCTACAATCTATGTCATGAAACTTTCATATTCACCTTGATAATGACAATAGTAACAAATTAAATAAATAAACATGATATCTCAGATTTTCCCTTTGACTCAAAGTTAAACAGTCACTAAGAAAGTCATACTATTGGTAATTTAATATATTTGGTTTATTGTCTAGCTCTAGGCTGCATGTTCCCACATTTACACAAACTACTTGCCAGACAGACAATAATGTATTTACTGAATATACATGTATATGGCATCTATTGGGAATCCTCTTGTCCTGACATGGGTTGGTATTTGTATTTTTTAAGAGCAACTTTTCCACATTGCTTCTTTAAAACTTTATCTGCTTTAGATTTTGTAACTCTTTCATAGGGACTGCAAGGGGGAGTGGAGGGGCAGTAAGGGTGGAAAAACATCCAAATTAACAGTTTCCTGCGTTAGCTTGAACAGCAAAGGGGGAGCCAAGAAAAACTGCTGAGCACTTTGAGGTTTGGAAAGCGTGAGAAGCACCTGCAGTGGAGCAAAAGCCAAGAGAGGGAGACAAAACATATGATGGACAAAGAGTTTGAATGATGGCTATGTTTTTAAGCAAAGCCTTGCCATTACATTTCATTTTAAATGGAGAGAGAGGAAAGAAGGGATGGACTGGGAGAGATGCATCTTACTCCCTAATTCATAAAAAAAGGTTGAATCCATTATGTTACACTAATCTGCACACAGTAAACAATAATTGAGCACACAGAAACTTGTACTTTAAGTAGTTTATTAACAAGTACTTATAATTTTAAGCAAATAAACGGTGTACAAGGGTACACAGATGTTTCATTTCAACATCTGACAGCATAGAATATAAGGAATTCTTATGCTACGTCTCCTATGCTAATGTCACATACATCAGTTTTCCATACATAGTTTGACATAGTTAAAATGAGTTTTGTGAATGCCAAACCAGATCTATTCTACACACAAAATACACCCAGACGAGCTCTTGTGCAAAACAAAACAATTAATATTGCCCTTTTAGAAAAGTGGGATAGCAGACAGGACACCCACCTGTGATGAAGAATGGATGTGTAACCCAATACGCAGGGTAGTCCGCATAATGGCTCAGGTACCTGATCTGCATGTAGCCGTTATAGGTGCAGAAAACAATGGCCAGGGCACATGAGGCGAATGGTGTTGCTTTACCTCCTCGGATTAAAAACGGATAAATAAGGGATCTGCAGGAGAATCAAAACGTTAATAACAAACCTCTTACTCGTACTTCATAAACTTGCTTTGGCTATTTGTTAGCTAGTAGTAATGATAGAATATAAGATGCATTACACCTTTTTACAGTGTGACCTCTTCCTGTGTCCATTATTGAATTACATTATTATTATTCAGACATTACTCAGTTTATTAGAGGGAAGGATGTACACACCATGCACCTCCATGTACACACATTGGGCACCACTTACTCCAGTATTTATGCTGGTGAAACTAGCTCAACATTTAGCGCCTCCGGGTGTAAAGTCATGGTATAATTGATTTGAATTGCCTACCTCTGAATATAGTGGCAGAAATACATGGCAATGAGTAGCTGGTTGGGCAGTAGAGAGGTTTTCCCACAGGATGTCCAAACTACCAGACACACAGGCACCAGGAACGCGGGCAGCTCCTGAACGAACCACGCAAGCCTTACGTTAACTGGAAACCCGTATTTGCTGGTAGCATATCGCCCGTATGGGACATTTTCGAAAAGCAAAGCAACGAAAGTGAAGGCTGCCATTAAAACCATACAGTAAGCCATGCAGTCCAAAACAAACAGCTCCTCTTTTTCCGAGGAGAACATCCTGGAGAGCAGTGCGTCCATCACGACGGGAGGGCTGAAGTTACACAATTAAGAATAGAAACAACGTAAACGTACCTAATATTCCCAACTAAATTGTGCTATATCACTAGCTAGCTAATACTGAAGTATGACATATGACGATCGGGCTTCCCATCAAGGACCAACCACAGTCCCTGAACATATATGGCATCGATCGTATCAGCCTATCAAAATGCTCGGTTTTGCATCCAAGTGATTCAATTTCGTGTGGTGCCTGATGTCACTATTACATATTCATGCTTTCATTTGCATATACCACCCGCTGTAAACAGTGACCTGGTGGCTCACTATGCTGACATTAAATTAGGAGTATGTACGCTTGTACGTTAATTATATGACATTTAATTTTAAATAAACGCAACCTTAAAAAAAATAGAAATTAACAAAATAAGGACGGTAAAAAATTGCTAATTTCGTTCACAGTGCAATCATTGTAGATTGCAATAACGCAAGTAAAATTAAAATCTTATTTCGGCGTGATAATATTTTAAAATGTCACGAAATGCCCCGAGGATGTTTTACTTTATTTCAGGCTGATTTCGTGGCCACCTCGACAGGTCCTGATTCACGTGCGTCAGAGGCAACACGTTTCGAGGGTACACAGCGTAGCAGACCACCGCTACACGCTCAGCAGATTCACATTTTATCCAAGTTGCGGGACACTTTTCTTTGCATTCATCTACCACGTCGTTCCGTAGACTTCTCTCCAGAGTTGTCTGCTATTCCAACATGGGGAAAAGAAGCAGGCAGCGGCAGAAAAACCAGGCTGCTGGCAGGGACGACAGAGACAACGCTGTACGGTTCACACTTCTTCTGCAGCAACTCTTGCTAATGTTAGGTGTAAAGTACTCACTCGGGCCACAATACCTTTGGGTTACTAAATGCGAAGTGAGCTGGGACCAACACTGTTACATTTCTTAAAGGTTATCGTTACTAAACATGTGCAGTCCTGCTGCTAAACCGCTACAACAACAGAGAGCTCACTGTTAGCTACCGTGTTAACGCAGCTATTTTCAAACGCATGTGTAGCCACCATTCCTCACGTTTAACTTTAGTCCAGGTGCACGCCTTTTTGTTTTTGTTTGGGGTGATTGTGAAGCTTCACCAGACTTCCCTCAGAAATATGTTCATTTTATGTAGCCATCCCATGCGTGCAGCTAATGGGACATTGGTTTCCCTTTTACAAGTTTAATACTTTAATCAGAACACCGTGAAGGGATGAAGCAACAACATTTTTAATGAAAGGAGTGCTATTTGTGGATTACTCCATGCCGAATTGACCATGAGAGCATACTAAAATGTATCTGGTCGTATGACATGTTGTACAAGTTACTTACCATTTACCATAAGCAACAAAAGATCAAATCGACAAAGTTTAGAATGACATTTAATGTAATTATTTGAATACAAAAGTTTGCAGCCTTATTAGGTGCTTTTCCAGTTAGTTCTGTACAAAAAGGCAGTTCAAATATTCTGTACACGTGACCCCCACTAATAATAATGCATCCATGTACTCAGGGCTGGGGAGCTGGCTATGCTGACATTGTCAAGGAGAATAAGCTCTTTGAGCACTACTACAAGGAACTAGGCCTGGTGCCTGACGGAGAGTTCGAACAGTTTATGGAGGCAATGAGGGAACCGCTGCCAGCAACCATCCGCATCACTGGATACAAGAGGTGATTGTATTTGTACAAGATTTGTAGCCTGGATCCAGATTCTTTGTCTTGTTCGTAAAACGTGTCCTACTCAGACACCATGCAAGATGCCCCCATAGAACATCATTCAAGACTTTGGATTACTTGTAAATCCTGTACAGTATACAGGCGTCTGAAAATACGATTACATTTTAAGAATTATTATAAGGTGTACTCCTTTATCTTTTGTACATTTGTCACCTTTTAAATTCCCATTTTCAGGACACAAAGAAAACTTTGCTTGTTTCCACCTCATAAGCATAAATAAAATGCTTATTAGAAGCATGTGTAGCTGCAGGAAGCGGTTAGACCTTGTTCTTTGGCTCTAATTGATAAAAGTGCTTTTGAACTAAATGTATGATGATAGACGCAAAAGTGCAAGACATGAATGAAAGCTGGTATGTAGAAGTTAACCTACGAGTTAGAGATTTGATCTAATCTCAAATGTTTGTACATGTAAGGAGGACAGTGGTTTGCATTTGATTTATAATGTTAGATTACTGCTGGAAGTATTTGTATTTTTTTCCATTACTATATGTACCTACAATTTCTCATCCTTTCTCTCTTGTTTCAGCCATGCCAAGGAAATTCTCCACTGTCTGAAGGAAAAATACTTTAAGGATATTCAAGAGCTGGAGATCGATGGCCAGAAGACTGAGGCTCCGCAGGCTCTGAGCTGGTAAGATCTCATGGTTTACCTAAAGGCTGTCAGGGAACTCAGATTCAGACCGGAAGCTCAGAACACACTGTGCCTGTCCTCTCCAGGTATCCCGATGAGCAGGCCTGGCACACCAACATGAGCAGGAAGATCATTAGGAAGTCTCCCCTGCTGGAGAAGTTCCACCAGTTTCTGGTCAGCGAGACTGAGTCGGTGAGTCCAACACAAACCAAATGTAATGTTTACCAGAAACGCCCGTCGCCCTGCTAAAGAAGCTGACATATAGAGTGTAGACAAACGTCAGACGTCGCCAGAGAAGTGAAGAGACGAGCATCGGTTTTGTGTTTGTGCTTGCAGGGTAACATCAGCCGACAGGAAGCTGTCAGTATGATCCCTCCTCTCCTCCTGAAGATCGAATCTCACCACAAGGTAAAAGCACTGCCCTCTTTGAAGGTTAATAGTCTGTCAGTACATAATACATTTTCAATTTTTTCTCCCTTGTGTCCCCTTGTACTTTCCCTGTGGCTTGAAAACAGCCGTTTTTTAAGTTTTAAGTGTAGACATGCATGTGTTTCTTGCAGATCCTGGACATGTGTGCAGCTCCAGGGTCGAAGACGGCCCAGCTCATTGAGATGCTCCATGCTGACATGGATGTGCCTTTTCCAGGTAAGAAACATTAAACCCAGGAAAAATGCTTCAGTGACTGATTTCTTTTGTATTTTTTTATATAATTTTGTCCCAGATTTATTGTAATTACCAAGCACAGAGATACATCTGTGAATGTAAACCAGTATTTATACTATAGAGTACGAAGTAACACAGGGAATTGACTGTGACCATAATTACCATTAATCTACTCTTCTACCTTCCAGAGGGCTTCGTCATCGCCAACGACGTGGACAACAAGCGCTGCTACCTGCTTGTGCACCAAGCCAAGCGTCTCAACAGCCCCTGCATCATGGTGGTGAACCACGATGCCTCCTGCATCCCCACACTCAAGTTCGACTCAGACGGCACGAAGGACATCCTCTTCTACGACCGCATCCTGTGTGACGTGCCCTGCAGGTCAGCAGAGGGCTTGTGTCTGCATCACTGGAACTTATGACAGTACTGCAGGAGAGTCAGGGTTTGGAAGTCTGAGGAGGCAGTGGATAAAGAAAGAAATATGGTTTCTAAGCTCTGCTGTATGTGCGGTTGTTTAGCTGGGGAAGAGATTTTGTGTGACAGATGGAGATTAGGCTTCACTCTGTCTTGTCAATTGCAGGGTATTTACAGGTCCTCTATAAATGGCTGTTAATAATGTTTTGTTTTTAATGTTTCAGTACAGGGGTTAGTGGTGAAACACCCCTCTTTTCTCGAAATCTAGCATCATTTTATGGTGAAAACAGAACTGCATTTGTTTGCAAATGTTGCCCGAGTTTGACCAGCTGCAGTGCTGAAGCCAGAAGGCCCTGCCAAATACAACATGGAGAGAGGGAGGGGAGGAAAAGCAGTAATGAAGACAGAGAGGGGCGGGCAGGGAGCATGTGAGCAGTCAGCTAAAGCCCAGCGTTCAGGCCGTTTGTGCTTGGCAGACATTTTTGCCCTGTGAGAGGTGTCAGGGGTCTCTGGTGACTTCAGCGCCTCGGGCCGAACTGGGGATGTGTCTGACTGGTCCTGCGGTCTGCTCTGTGTTCTGCAGCGGGGACGGCACCATGAGGAAGAACATAGACGTGTGGAAGAAGTGGACGACGAGCAACAGCCTGCACCTCCACGGGTGAGTGGGGAGAGTGTGTGTTTGTTACAACATAGGAATTCATGCACTTGTGTGGTAGACCAAATTGACTAAATGACGGGGAATGGAGGGGGTTCTTTTCTTGCTGATTTAAAAAAAAAAAAAAAAAAAAAAAGGCAGGCAATATTACAGTGTGTGTGTGTGTGTGCGCGTTCACCAGGCTCCAGATGCGTATCGCAGTGCGTGGGGTTGAACAGCTGGCTGTGGGAGGGAGGATGGTCTACTCCACCTGTTCACTCAACCCTATAGAGGACGAAGCTGTCATCGCAGCGCTGCTGGAGAAGAGCGAAGGTAACAAACAAACACACACACACACAGCTTTACAGATTAAGCAGTATGTGTTGGACTCTTTATTCAAATCAAAGGTCAATTTTAGTTTTGTTTCATGCACTCCAGTTGTTACTTTTATTTCTTGTTAAAATGCATCTTCATGAATAGTCTTGACCTTTTATGTGACCAGCTCATTATTTGGTTTGTTCTGTTTTCTTTTTTGTCTCTTACCTTTCGGCTGCTGTTGCCAGTTATAATAAGCACAAGTCAAAGTCTTTGCCCTGATCAGTTCACACAGCCTGCTATACATGTCTTGTAAGGTGGGAACACGCATCCACATTTCATGTGGCCTGACTCAGCCACACTCTTCCCAAATGTCAGATTTAAAAGACATTCTTTGACACAAAGTTATTTGCGGGGGTAACTAGCTTACAAACTAGATTTCAAATAGCTTAGAACTAGCTTACAGTTAGCTTTCAACCACCTTACAACTAGCTTAGTTTGTGTTGTAGCAGTAGCTTGATGTTGATGTTGGGGCAGCAGCTAACATCTTTAAAATGGCTCATTTTATCAGACCAACAATATAAAATAATATTAAAATAAGTTCTTAACATTATTTTCATTCGTCACAAATGATCAGTAAACTAGCTTATTATTCATTTGTTGCTCTGGAAGCTGACTATCACAAGTTGGACTGGTGTTAATGTTATTTATTGAACCTCATGTAGTCTGTAGTGTTTGAATTGTATGTGTTTGAATTTATCATATGCATCTATCAGAATCAGAATCAGAATCAGAATCAGAAATACTTTATTAATCCCTGAAGGGAAATTGCTTTTTGATACAGTTACAATGCTCGATAAAGTTATTGAAAAAAGAATAATAAACAG
>JAVQJD010061108.1:0-25224 GCA_036023655.1 Nannoperca australis | reverse complement strand
AAGCACACAGCCAAGATATCAAAGGAGTGGCTTCAGAACAACTCTGTGAATGTCCTTGAGTGGCCCAGCCAGAGCCCAGACTTGAATCCGATTGAACATCTCTGGAGAGATCTGAAAATAGCTGTGCACTGACGGTTCCCATCCAACCTGATGGAGCTTGAGAGATGCTGCAAAGAGGAATGGGTGAAACTGCCCAAAGATAGGTGTGCCAAGCTTGTGGCATCAAATTCAAAAAGACTTGAGGCTGTAATTGCAGCCAAAGGTGCATCAACAAAGTATTGAGCAAAGGTTAAGAATACTTATGTATATGTGATTTCTTAGTTGTTTTTTTTTAATACATTTTCAAAAATTTTCATTCAAAAATGCACCGTATTCCTTGTATTGTCATGGACTTCATAGCCAACTTGACGTTACCACAAGGCTACGACATGGACTTAAAATGCTATTAGCAACCTGGTAAAAGTTGGCATCTCTCTCCTCCACTGACTTCTCTCCTTCACACACCCAACACTTACTGCTCAGAGATTTCCTAATAGATTTCCTAAAGGTTGGTTTCACACTACGCAGGTTTATTTGAGGTAGCTGGGATTGGGTTATGAGAAGATTGTGGTTGTGAACTTTGTGAAAGGTGAATTAACTTTTGACAGGTGGATGATGTGATGTCACTCGGACAGATGGCCGCTACACCTCTCCAACCTACTTGCCAAGGCTTTAATGTGTTTGTAATTGATTGATGGACTTAAGGTCAGAGTCAGAGGAGGTGTAATGATGATAGTCCTCTTGTTCCCCTTAATAACCTTTTTCCATCCATCACTGGGAACAGAACATGCAGTATTTGAGAAGCCAAGAAAGTCCTCATTCAGAATCTTAAAAACACAAATACGCTTCTGCTCCTTTAGGTCTTGGTATAGCAGGGTTTCTGGTGTAAAATGTGGATAACTTTTTGTTCTTGACCAGAATCCTCCAAAACCACTTGTAGTTCACTGCTCCAACTTGCTGTACCACCCAATAGTTTAGCAGCGAACAACTTCTCTGCTTTGGAGAGAGGATGAGCTCTGTTCTGTTCCCCAAACTTTATGTCTCATTTGTATTTATCATAGTTCCTTTTCTGGCAATGTCGTGAAAGTCCAGTTAATTAAAAACAAAGAAACATAGATCCTCCAGCTGCCCAATCTTGATGTAAAAAGGGATTTCAGGAGCAGGCTCTCAAGGGTGTAGCACCACATCAAAGGCCCCTCTCAGCGAACGGCTGAGATTCAGGCTCTGCAGGGAAAACTCCAGTAGACTCCTTGAGTGCAGAGTTAATAGCAAGCTGGAACTCTGGGAGGTACTTATCCAATTGCCTGTGTTGGATTCCAACATAGGAGGCAATCATAGTTTTTAAGGTGCAGTTCACTCTCTCTGTGGGGTTGGTCTGGGGATGAAAGGCAGATGTTAATTTGTGTCCCATGTTCCAGGTTTGGCACACCGTTTGAAAGACTGAGGAAACAAATTGTTACCCACGGTCAGAAAGAATGAAATCAGGAAGGCCCCATCATGTCAAGATGTCTCTTAGCAGGAGTTGAGATATGGTTTCTGCAGTGGCCTTCCTTAAGGGGAACAGTTCTACCCACCTGGAGTAGCAGTCTAGAAAAAACAGCAGATAGACATTTTGTTTGGTGCTTTTGGGGAATGGAACCAACAAACCCATCCCAAGCATTTCCCAGGGCAATTGAACCAAAGTTTATTGGAGTTTTCCGGCCAGTTTCCTGTTTTCAGGTTTATACAGTTGACCCTCTTGGCAGTTCTGAACATGTTGTTGGACAACCCAGCTCAGCTTTGGCCAGTAAACCAGATGTTGCAGTCTCTGGTAGGTTTTGGGCCTTCCAAGATGACCAGAGAGAGGATGGAAATACTCCAGAAGTTGCATCCTTAAGCTGGCAGGTATGTAAAGTTGGTATATGGTCCTGTACGGAAGGGGTACAACACAGTAGATGAGATCTTACATTATATATAAGGAGGTATTCAAGTTAATGATGACTTTGCCATTTTCCACAATGTTTTGATACAGGACCTGGCAATCAGGGTCTTCCTGCTGTGCCTTCCACATGGCCTTGATGGTTATTGGAAGTTCTTTTGATGGCCCACATGATGGTAGCACATACAGGTATGGAGGGCGGATCTCCGGTTGAGACTCTGGAGAGGGCATCTGGCACGGTGTTGTACTTTCCCTTCCTGGATTCCACAGTGAAAGTGAATTCATTATGCATGAGTGCTGGCTGCTCTGACAAAAGGAGCGGTACACAAAGGCAAAATCCCGGATGCTCTGCCCTTCGCCCTGGACTCTTGTCCTCACTCTCTCTGCCAGTTCATCCTCATAGTCCTCAGACAGAAAAGCAGCACGGAACTTTGCCTTAAGGTCTGACCAGGTATGTGAGTTTTAACAAGCCATATCCCACCATCATCTCTTGCATTTCGATGAAGGACATTCCTCAAGGATGTTATTAATATTAACATCAATACCATTACCACAAGTATTACTTTACACCTCTATGTAGAACTGTACTGTACTACTGTATGTTCTCCTTCCTCCTGCTTTCTCTCCTTATCCCACCCAACTGGTCGAGGCAGATGAGCACAAACCTAGAGCCTGGTTCTGCTCGAGGTTTCTACTTGTTAAAAGGAACTTTTCCCTTGCCATTGTTGCCTAGTGCTTGCTCATGGTGGGACTGTTGGGTCTTTGTAAACATGAGTTGGTCTTGACCTGCTCTATATGAAAAAGTGCCCAGAGATAACTTTGTTATAATATGGCGCTATATAAATCAAACTTAATTGAATTTAATATCTGCTGAGACTGCTTGTTGAAATGTGTGCCTTGTCATGCTTGAGGTATTCACTCTCAGGTCCTTGCAACTAGACCCATACAGTAATTATCTTTCATTAATCTCTTACAAACACAGGTTTCTTTCAGAAGGCTCACAGCTATGTTAAATCATGAACTTGGCTGAGGTATTTCCAAACACTCCTCTTGGATGTGGGCCAACGACAGAGGAAATTGTACAATTATTGTAAAATAAAATGTTTGTTGTGGGAGTTAGAGTGGATTTTTCTTCCGCCAGCTTCAGTGAGTACATTCCTTTGTGTGAGTATGCATGATTCTCACCTTGTGAACCAGAAGAACAAAGAAGGCCTTGAGAGGTGGTTTTTACTGAGCCCTATTAATATAATATTGTCTGTAAACATTAATTAAGGCTGTGAGCAATTGTGTATAATTACTATATATCACTTTTCATCTTTGGTAGCATGGATTTGAAGAGTCTAAGTTAATATAGTATGAACAGGCAAGTGTGCGTGACAGGTGACAATAAGGAACAAGCCTAAATAAATGAGTTTGTGTGAATCTATATGCTTTGGCTTTCACAGTAACCAGATCAACCCAAATGGGTTCCACACCTATGGAAGATTCTGGATAGACTTGTACCTGTGATCAAGAGGTCATAACCCAAAAATACCCTGCTTTGTAAAAATTCTGGTAAACCTCTTGCTTTGAAACCATAGACTGAAGATGGATGGCGTGACAGCTCCCTAAAACAGAAGCCGAACCATCTCGATCACCCCTGGTGGCTGCCTGCAGTAAATGTCATAAACGCCCTCCCCATGTTAGCAGATGGGACATGGGCCAAAAGTCCAACTACTGGTCAAATACATTTTTACCAAAGATGGTTATCAGTCATTTTAGGTAGTTCTTATCACGATGCTTGTTTAAGTGTTTATATTTCTGATCAGTTTGGTTTTAATTGCTATAATGCTATAAAAAGGAGGTGAGATGTCATGATTGACAACTGAGTGTACTCAGGTTCAGGCGGGTGTATAGGCAGGAACTTGATACTGCGCAGACTCTGGTTCTAAATGACATCAACAGCGCAAGAATGCATCGCACATATCCGTGGAATTTTGGCTTAATTTTTTACAATGGGAGGAAGTGTAGACATGTTAGGATATGTTAAACGCATAGGCACTAAGCCCATATATAAGTATTAAAAAAATATTTTTTGGTTATAACTTACTGATCACAAAGCCCAAGTCTAACATCTCTCTCTTTTTTGTCCCTTCATATGTCAAGTTGCTTCTTGCTAAGTTAAAACCAAATGGAGAGCTAATGGGCAGAGGGCACGGACAGCAAACAACACGGGGAATGAATATGTGACATGTCTTATGGGAGGATCTGTAAATAAACCTTGAGGCCTAATTCTTCTGCGGCTCCAGTGAGTAATTTAACCCAGACAGAAATCCATAAATGTGACAGATGAAGAAATTATGAGGAGTGATGCCTCTACCTGTATTAAAACCATAGATAATACATTTATCATCCTGTTCTGAAAAACATACTGAAAACCCATGTGCCAGACAGCATCTGCGGTGGTCAGTATTGGACATATTAAACTACCCACAGCTGTACACACAATCTATAATTACCTAAAACAACTTCCACTTATTAGATATATACATAAGTTCTTCTTGTAATGTGTACTGTGTCATGTGATGAGACAATGTTCTTTATTAAAATAAAATAAAACACAAAAACAAGAACAAACTAAAACAAACTGAATGGACCCTGAAATAATTGCTTATTGACTGTGCAGCAAATGTGACATATTTGGCAGGTATTCTCCGGAGATCCAGAAACTTAATTCAATGTTGTCACCATCTCAAAGCCGTTTCCAGATAATTACTTTATATACTACAAACAGCAAATACGTTTTAGGAGAGACAAATGGTGCCAAGATTACTATTTTAAAATTCAACACAATAAGATTTTTAGTAAAAACATTAGCAAAGTTGCTTAATGTTAATAATGAACAGATCTGCAACATGTTTTCCCTTCAATATCCAGCCATAGCTAATAAAGTACTTAAGTATTTGTTTTAATTTCTTGTTTTTTTATTTTGTTTTTGTTGTTGTAAAAGGGTTAAGGGCACTTGGTTAAGGTTGGGGTAAGATCATGGTCATGGTTAAACAAAGAAAGTCTAAAAAATAGGTCTAGGCTGACTTGACGAGGCAGCATGACAAATCCACAATGTTTCTCAAACCTTAACCTTGTGTTTTAGTGGCTTAGTAGCTAAACCCTAAACATATAAAGAATGTAAATGTAAGCAGTATCAAAGTCCTTTGCTCTGTTCACCCTCCATTCACTGTGACCACCTCCCTATCACTTATGTACAGGACAACACATCACTTCCTGGAATGGAAAAAACGTCACCAATGAATGTTCATACTTGGGCTAAACATGAAAAATATCTAATTGCATATGTTATTTTTTTAAACCAATATTGGCATTGGGATTGAAGTTGTACGTATTGTCTATAAACTCTAGGCCTGTATTATTTGCGGTCTTATATTAGACAAGGTTTGTATTAAACATTAAAGAGTTCTACCTCAGATATTTTGACTTTTATTTAAGGAAAGCACAGTTAAAACAAATTTTGTCAGAGATGACTCAGTTCCATTAAGTGTCACAGTGAGCCAGCTTGCACAGGGCCTTAGAGTCTTACAGTTGTTATTCATTCATTTCATTAGCTACAGCTGTTCTACATGTCAAAATGTCTGCTGTGTAAAAGGTCCATTACAAACTCATCACGGTTTTACTGGGGCTGTGTCCAAAATCACTGACTCATTTATTCATTTACTGCTCCCTACATGTTAAATACACTAGTTTACTCTTTAGTGAGCAGTAAAAAGAGATTTTGGACACTTAAGAATCATCATTTTGTGTCATCACTGACAGGTGAGGAGTCACACAATAGTTTTTTTCAATGTTCACTTCCCATAGGCCATTAAACCCTGCATATAGTACATGCAATGGACACTACTAAGTGCCTTAAAAACAACAGAATGGAACAGAAAAGTAGAGCATACATTTACCAGTCAAAATTCAGACACTCATTAATTAACACTAATAAATGGCAGAAAGTAAACTATGTAGTAAGTAGGGAGTGATTTTGGACACAGCCTCTGAGATTCTGTCTACTGTTCACCATCACCAGGTGTCAGTCATTTACACTAACAATAACTAACCTTTATGAAAATGTGGTGCATCAACTACAATGTTTGTATCTGCAGAAAGACTCTTTTTAAACAGTATCACAATTCACTTGTCTTTTCAAACATTTTTTTTGTTCACAAAATCATCTCTGCTGAGCATTAATAGCAGCTGCTAGCATATAGAGAGACATAAAAAAAAACACAATGTTTAATTTAGTTTTGCCAGTTCTCAGAATCCATTTTAATTGACTATAGCTAACTAAATTTCTATAAGGTCGTATTTTCAATACAATGTGAAATACTGGGAGAAATACTGGATTTTGCTGTTTAGCTCAAGGAACTCTTGACCCTCTCTGACTGCTGTGCTGCGGCTAACAGAAGAGAACAGCAGGCCTGGGACCCTGGGATTTTGCTGAGGCCTGAACCCTGTGGCACCCCTGAAGCAGCCGGGTGCAGTACCTCAGAGGGTCTCCCTTCAATTAACACCCAGCTGTTTTCTACAGCAGTGTGGGGATCAAGGCCACCTTGGCCCTCCTCCTCTGCTACATCCTACACAGACACACCCCATAGTCTGTAGCCCCACAAAGAGAATACATGGTGTATGCTTTTCAAAGGGATCATTTCTATCAAGAAACACATGTTTGTGACAGTGCTGGGCACAATATTAAAAAGGTAATGTTTTATTTACCAGCCCTAACTCATTTCAAGTATACAGTAATTACTTTTTATAATACTCTCTCAGAGCTGCAATTAGCTGCACCATTTGCTCCAAAATATTTCCATTATATGCAAAAAAATTGGTGATTGCATTTTGAGTTTGAGCATGTATCAATGATGGACAGTGAGCAGTGAAGAAGTCTACATTGCCCAGTGTGCTAACCCTGAGCACTAATTGGCCAGGAGAGGAGACAAACTGCGAGCCAGGCAGTATGAGTTAAGGAGCTTAGACAGATGGGACAGGCTGGATCACAGCCATGTAAGGCCTTGTAGGTGAGGAGCTGCATGCCTGCTGTAAGTGCAGAGGAGGACCTGACCTAATTGACTGATTTAGTACAAATTTATATACGTAGTTGCCAAGGCTGGTAGCTTTCACATCACCAAAGGCAAGTGATAGGCTGGTAAAGATGGAATCTACCAAGGATGCACCGGTATCTGGAAGAGCGATAATGGCATCAGTATTTAGGGCCAAAGAAGAATGGCTTTACAGAGCATGTTGCACAGGGAAGAAGGGTTGTTTACAGGTTTTACATCAGTCAGAGCTTTTCCCTCAGGTATTTTTTCATTAAGTGTCTTGTCATTTTTTAAGTTGTTTGTTAATTATATATTAGAAATTAACTTCAGAATACTATTTTGAAAAGTACTTTGAAGGTTCCACAGATAAGGTCATCTGAAAATCTGGGCTTTTAACCTTTTCTTTCCCTCACCAAAATTTTGCCTGACTTTGAAACACAATTTAGCCCACTTCCCAATAAGCTAGCATGACATGGTTGGTACCAACAAATGCCTTAGGTCATCTAGGTTATCAATATTTTTTTATGTACCAATACTTCACTTTAGCTGTAAAACTGAGCCTGCTACAGCCTCTGAAAGACAGTAATGTCTGCAGCGGACATAGACGTCCAAGCTGAGTAAAAGAGGTTAAATGACTCATGAACTTTGATTCAATGAACTTCAGTAGATGAACCCCCAAATGTTGCCATTAATTTTAAAGATATAACGTGGGGGGTAGTGAAAACAAGCTTTGAATACAACACCGACATATTATCACCTTTTAAGAAGGAATGGTAACTTTTAGCCAACAGTTGCTTATTTACATGTCCAACAGATGCGGAGCAACATTAGCATTGATTTGGAGTCATGTTTCTGGCCACCTGATGAATGTAAGTCTAATATTTACTCTCTTTTTAGCTCGATTTGTGGTCTCTACCAACCCCTGAGAAAATGATCTGTCTTTTTAGCTGCTAAATGTTTCACTATGATCACCAGATAGTTGTTAACTGTCTGTCTGCTGTTTGGTGCTGGGCAGGTACAATGCCATATGCTCAGTTTTCACAGCTTTTTTGCTTAAAACTATGAGAGGGGTGAGAATTAACCAAAACAGCAAAGCTGTGGTTCAGAAAACCAAAGCAATGAGCTGAAAGATGCTACAAAGCTCCGTAGGGCAGAGGGGAACTGCATTTACATGATAACTCCCTTTAACATACAGGAAGGTGTGATCCATTTTCAATATAAAAATACAGATTAAAGCAGCTTTAAGTATATAATATTCAAGGAGAAGTTTTCAGATAGCAGCATTTACAATATAACAGAAATGTTTGGAAATACTGTATTTCAGAGGAACCTTTCTACTCTGATGATCTCAAAAAGGACAGTTTGTAACACAACTAGCTGTACAATAGCAGTCACTTTCCCGGTTAAAAAAAAAAGCTCTGGGAGTGGGGTTTGCTGAAATCAAATTTAAAAGACTTAATTCCTTATCTCTCTCTCTGGTTTGTCCTTGCCTTTCTCCGTGTGTCTCATCTTGACAAGGATCAATTCAGCCATATCCCAAATACACTGACAAATGTCTTGTTGATCATTTTTAGCACAGCCTGGAGATAAATGAAGGATCGTTCTATCGCTGATGTCATCTGCAAACAGAAAATCATCCTTCAGTGAGTTGCGCTGGGAGAGTTTTGATTGACAGGTGTGCCCAGCAGGGGTTTGCCCTGGGGGCTGGATCTAATGTTTTCTCACAATCTAGATGGTTCTTTTTTCAGAAGCGGAGAGGACGGAGTAGCAGATAAAATAAAATAAAAAAGCAAAGCAAAAGGAGGGATGTGTGCTTTGCATCTCTAAATCCCGTTTTAACATTTTCTTGACATAATTCTTCAAAAGAGATACCCTCATGTTTGACTCACGATTGTTCTTAGCTATCTTAGTTGAAGTGTTTATTTGAAAGTCATCACCCTGCAGCTGTCAAAGCTGTGGTTTAGTGTGTCATGCCTCTATTCAGTCTGGATATCCAATTACTTAAGTGGATTCCGCAAATTCACCAGTTAATCATACGTCTTGTTCCTAAAATTTTAAATGTTAGTACTTAAAATGAAATATCAAGCAAAAAGACAGTCTGTCATTATTTTTTTACTTTTCAAATCAAATACACCATTAAGCTCTGTCCACAGGCTATAGATAACTTCAAACAGCTTTTGTCCTTCCAGAGTCCACAAGGAGACCGAGCCAATGTTGGAGCCAGTGATGCAGGGTCACAAAAGACAAGACACCCATACTTTTCCTATTTTCTGCCTTTGCCTTTCCATGCTCCATCAGAGAGCATGGCTCTCACCGCAGAGTCCTATCACAGCCCCCATCCATCATTCTCTCTTCGTCTTTGACCGTGATCATCATCCTCCTCCATGCTTCTTTTAGTCTGCTGTCCCTGATTGGAGACCCCACTTCCTCTTTCCCACACTGATACTTTACCCTCTTTTGCTTTATTATTTCCTACTTTCACCTTGCTTCCTGAAACTTCTGTCAATTCACTTTTACATGGACAGCTTTCTCAAAACCTTTTTTACTCGGTATCACTTACAGCTCAAAATGTCTGTATATCAAATATCATATCAGTGCTGTACACATGGAAATCTGCTCTTAAATTGTGGATCATTGCAATGAATCATTATTGTAATAAAACAATAGTATTTCTAAAGTCTTATCAATTAAAATTTAAAACATCTGGTTTATGTAATACATACTGTGAAAGTGCTATTTCAAGAGAAAATGTGTTCATAGACAAAGGTCTTACATCCAGCAAATCGAATTTAACACAAAGAGAAAAGCGGTTTAATTGCAATCAAAGTTTGTTCACAATAAAAAAAACATTTTTTTCCATGTATTCTTTTTCACCCTTGCCCCACATTTAAAGCATGCCTCGCTGTGAACACAGTATTTATTGGTGAAGTCAATAAAAGACAGAGTGTCTGTGCTTGACACTGACCCATTTACAACCGTCTTAGAAACATTTAATTATAAGTTGATTTGTTAGGTCATTGGTCAGAAAATGACCTTATAAACCCAGCTGATACAATATATGAATATAATTAATTTAACCAGATAGGTTTATTCAGACACTGATAAACACATTATAAAGCTGCCAACACAGTGAAAGAATAACGGTTGCACATTTTCAACCAATAAACAGAGTCAATCAAGGTTTCTGAAGTGAATAATCAGTGTCCAATATCATCAATCTAAATGTTCAACAATTTAAGGCTCCATCCAGGAAAGCTCTCTTGCCCTCTGCAAGGTGAGATTTGGAAAAAGCATCAGGGGTCATGGAGCGTTTACAAGGAACACTAACACTTTATTATGATATTTATTTATGTATGTTTATTTGGCGGGAGGGACAGCCATAAGCGCAGCAGACTGCTGACTGAGTCTCGTGGTAGTCTCAGAGGTGTTAGGATTAATTCCTGCTGTTTAAGCTGTTTTTGCTTTTATAGTGTGCCCAAAGAGTAAGCCTTTTGAATAGTTTGAATATCTTCTTTAGTATAATCATTAGGTATATTGTAAAATAATAATTGGTGGAACAAGATGATACAGAATACATGTGTAAATGGAATGGTACCAGAACTAACTAAGTAACTACACTTAAAGGGGCAATCCAGGGTTTAAGGCAATGTTACGCATTACACCTCATAACACCAAGCTTTAATTGGTGGCTTGCAAGGCAGTTAATTATGTGACAATGCAAATAAACCGTAATGCAGCAAACACTCAAAACAACCCTGTTCATTCAGAGTATACTTATTTGTAGAATTTGTGAAAAACTGTATCAAACTATTCCGGCATCGCTGCTCATTCTTTTAACAGTACGGCTTCTGCAAGTCATGCTAACAGAGATTTGTGCACTAACTAGCAAAATGATGAATTTCTCATCAAACAAAGATGGAAAAACAAGGGGAATAAGACTGAGGAAAGGAATTTACCAATCAGTAATATTGCCATATAATAAAATATTTTAATCAAATTGTTTAATGCAGAAATAATGCCTTACATTGTGGATAAAACAGATACAGGATTAATGATATAATGAGTCATGGCATATTAGCACAGAGATAGTAAAAAAATCCCCACATCACCAGGACAATTACAAAAGAAATGCAGCCGTGGAAAAGTCAACTGTCTCAACCAGGGAGGAAAACAAGCTAGAAGGCAGGTGAGTCACAGCCTCTTTCTGATTTTGCAGGGACAGAGTTTTAGTGGTTATCTCAGAAAAGGGCCTGAAACTCTCCAAAGACAAACCTGTGGCCAGGCAACAGTAATATATTGGCTACCCGTGAAGAAGCTGACCTCAGACAGAGAGAGTAAAAGAGCTGTCAGCTGAGGAAAAGGGGGCCTGATTACACCCACACACCCGCACCTGAGCCTCTCAGCCTGATGCACACTGGGTAATGATAGATAGATCCACACATGCTCACAATCACACACATGCATGTATAAGCGTTGTGCATGAACACAGTATGTATGTTCTTGCCATGGCAACCCATGCATTTGAGCTTACTTTCATGAGTATAGACAAGCACACACACACACACACACACACACATTTTAATACTTTTACATGATTCATTTTTAAAATAACACACATACACACAGAAAAAGAGAGACACGAACATTTCGTTTTCCCCTGGCCTTCTGGAAGACATACATTTAGATCTTCCACTCTTCCATGCACACACAGTGGTGCAATGGGATTTTCTTTTGATGAAGATAATATCTGAAAAGTTTTTATTGTGTATCCAACACAGGCAGCAGTAACTCCATTTACTTGTCAAGATCTATATTGAATAGCCTATTCCTATACCAGGTTGGTGTTGGCACAGCAGATTTATCCCTACCAAATTTCAGACATCTCAAGGAAATAAGATAAGGTTGGTGTTTTCCCAAGCTCATTGCACATTGTTGGTTCCTGTGTTGAAGTTTCTTACACCGGGTTTAAATCTAACACTATTGCAAACATATCTTCCGTTAGAGTTTCCAACACTATCTGACTGCAGTTCAGGAGATTCTGAAGTAGGGGTTTGGGGGTGGCAACATCACAATGTATGTCATTCAACTAACAAAGAGGTAGCATGTGAGGGTGAGTGATCAATGGAGAGTGACAGACAGGGAACTAAAAACAGATAAGACAATTGTGGCAGTTGTTATCATTAACATTTAAGTAATAGCTATAGTATTAAACCAAAGAAAACTACATCATTGGAAGTTATAACTCAGTATTGTGTCACAGTCTGTCTCCCTGTCCCTCCTCTCTGTTGTCTGTTTCCCCAGGCCCTTCAGTGCTATCATACACTAGTACACCAGATATCCTCTGACTCTCCCCGTCACCTGACTGCACCAACTACACACCTGTTCTCACTTCCCTCATCAGCCTCTCTACATATACCGCTCCACTTTGTAACAGTATTGCAGCAAATTACCTGATGTTTGTAAAGTGCAGTGCCAACACAAGCCAAAGAACCAGCAATGCAAACATTTTTCATTAGACATTTCTTACTTTACTGCTGTCAATCATTGGCCTTTTGATTTTTTCACTTGTTTACATTCAGTGCTTTAGGTCTGCTCAAATGCATCATCGTGGATTTTCTTTTAGCCACAGTAGCAGACTGTAATGTCTTAACATCTGTTGGATGGGTTGCCATGAAACATGAACGGTCCTCAACGGACCGACTTCAGTAATCCCCTGACTTTGGCTCTAGAGCCAACATGAGGTTGACTCTTTTGCTTTTGAGTAAAGTCTGGATAACCGTTGGATGGGTTGTCATGAAGTTAGCTACACACGTTAAGGTTTGACTGCATAATTCACTGTAATAACTTTGATGATTCCATTACATTTCATCTAGCGCTATCATCATCAAAATGTGAATTTGTCCAATACTTTAGTTCTTAGTTAAATGATAAAATAATGAAATTCCCATCAGCCTCAGCTGTACTTTGTGTGTAATGCTAAACAGCATATTGCAGCATGGTAACCCATTAAACTAAGATGGTGAACATTGAAAACATTACCTACTAAACATCAACATGTTAGCGTTGACATTGTTATCATGATAGAATTTAGTTTAAAAAGTAAAAATAGTCTCACAGAGCTGCGTGGCTGTAGACTCTGTTCTTTATCTCATAGGAGCGTTTTGTCAAAATAATGAATAAATTTTACTCCCACATGTTAAAGCTTTTAAAAATCAAACACACCTCTCTTATAAAATATGAAAATAATGAAAAAACTTTCATATTTCAGCAAAGCCTCCAATAATCTCTGGCCTATGCTTCAGAGTTGGAAACTGTCTCTACTACATTTACATAAGAGCAAATCTTGAGGACTACATTTGTTGTGTTGTATTTTGGATATTGCAGACAATAGCATAATAGAATACATTGTGGTGTGAGAATAATGAGACTTTTTTATATTTGATCATCTTCACATTTGATTTAAAGGGAGCACAGTCTCAAGTTGAACCCTCTTAAAGTGTTCAATCTTAAACATGGTGATCAATAAATATTGAATGATAAAATAGTCCTTTTGATTAACTGAGTCAAAGAAACAAACTTTCTGGGGGGAAAAAACTCAGCCTGTGCACCACACATCAATACTTTCAAAACAAGTTCACTTTTCACAAATTGAGGTTTCAGTGGAGTGCTTAAAAGTGAGAAAGGTACCTCAAGCCTTTCCGGGTGTGTGTAATTGAGCAGGACAAGCTGAACCGAGTATGGCAGACATCAAGTATCTCTGCAGCTCAGAAATGAGACAATGAAATGCACACCCTTCTGTGTCAACACAGTTCGAGACAAGTTTTCTATTTTGAGTCAGGATGTAGTAAAAGTGGTGAAAAGGTTATTTTGACTGAGATTTGAAACTCAAATCAGCAGCACACAAGTCACTGAGAAGCTCCCTGCTTTCAAGGTGCTTAACTGTTTGTAGACACAAAGCAGGATATTGTTAGGAAACATAATACATAACTTGAAAATGGAGATATTAGTAGCTTACTCACATGCAGACACAAACTAAGTTTTTAATGCTGCTTTGTGTGGAGTTGCCAATAACAGTCACTTTGTGTTTTGCGAAGAACAGTCTACAAAGATGTACAAGCATAATGCAGAAATGGACAACCACACAATGCATTCTCATGTGACATTCAGAATAGAACTGTATTTCATGTTTGAAAGGTAATCCTACTTGGGGAGGTAGGCCATTAAACAGCTCCAGCTGCACAATACATCCTTGGGAATAGGCAAAAGATGGCCACCTTACATAACACTTTCATGTGCATGCAGTGAATTTATTGATCAATAAGAATATATCTTTTTTTCACCTCACAGTTAATCACTTACCAGCTTGTTTGGTGAGCATCCTTTGTATATGCTTCCATAGGAATTGGATGCATATCAGTGTTTAGGCAGTACAGAGTTGTTGAACCAGCAGTGTGCTTTAAAGCCTTTCTTCGCCTCCCACAGTTTCTCATTTACATAAAGACACCTTCTTAGAGACTGAACATGCACACATACAAGCACACATATAAAGAATTAATATCATTAAAACGTTCTAACAGAGTTAGAATACACACTAAAGAGATGCACACTTAAATACAGTAATGATCTGCTATTTTTAATGTTATGCATACACATACTGTGAGCAAACCGACACACACACACACACACACTCGCACAATCTCCCTCACTCTACTACTATCTCTGCTGGTGTTCACAATTCCCGTGGAGTTTATGCTTCCAGAACCCAATTATGCCTCACTAGCAAATTAGCCACCATTAGCAGGGCACCAGCATGCATCACCATGGGAGAAGGAGAGGCCTTTAGCTCATCTTATGGCCTGCTTTGCTGCTCACCAAAATACTGATTATCTTATAATTCACACTAATGCAAAGGCAATTGCTACACCTCTCCACGCTTGTTATTGTTGTCAAGTGTTGGCAGCAAATGTTAACATATTAGATGGCCTACACCAGTGATTCTATTGTTTGTATCTTCAGCTTGAACCCTATTGTATATTACAGAGAGGTTTTCCTCTTAATATAAAAGGGTTGAACAAAATAATAGGAATACCTGTCAGTATAACAGGTATTTGCTCAATTCAACAGCACCACAAACTCCATAAAGCCTCCATAATGATAAACAGCAATTCTCCAAAACAGATCATTATAACCTTCATGAAGGGATCATTTATTGCAGGACTGTTGTATTAGACATCATTAGTAGTTACATTACATTTAGCAGACGCTTTTATCCAAAGCGACTTCCAAACCAGGAGCAACTGGGGGTTCAGTGTGTTGTTCAAGGACACTCGACACATGGACAGGATGAGATTGAACCGCCAATCCTACAATTGATGGACAACCTGCCCTACCTCCAGCGCCACAGCCTCCCCGGTACCTAATAAATTGGCAACTGAGTGTATATGGTAATTAGTAGCACTTCACCAATCATGAGAATGAAGCTGCTTAAATCAAGCTTCATATTTTGATCACAATAACTGTTCAAGGCTTTCGTCCATGTTGTTTTGACTCTTCCATCCAGTTCTGCTATTACTGAGCTGAGCTATTCCAGGGACGAGATGTCAACAAAAACAGAGCAAGTTGTGCATACGGCGTAGCCCATCTGCTGCATCCACCAGCTCTTTCCAACCAAGGGCTTCACCTGGCTGAAACCTCTTTGCTGCCAACTCAGAGCTTCAAGCAACCACCAAGCTCCATGCTGCCAGCTGACTTGCATGATGGAGCTGCAAAATAGTGCCTACAAAACTCACGTCATCCTGTTATCATTCTGCACCGCTTACTGCATTAGGTACTGTCCTTGCATCATATTATATTAACAGGGTTTCTCAAAAACTTCTTATCATAAATAATATAATTTTTCCCATATTACAGTAGCATTTTATTTGTTATCAGTTTTTCACTGCAGTAAATATTTTCCCTATGAATCTTATAACTCCTCAAATTAGATGTTGGTTCAGTCATTCTTTGTCTCTCAAATGATCTGCTACTACTTGGGTTTAATCATTAGCCTTAGTCAAACTAGAGAATAAAATTATAATTTATATATTTATTTCTTTATGCTTGTCGTCTTCCCATATTGGACAATGAATCATCTTTTGTCATCTGTATGGATATAATATGTACATATTGTAAATAAACATGCACTGTACACATTTACATACTTTATATATGTAATTGAGAGAAATTGTGATGGCTCTTTTTTAATATCAGAGTCTCTTAAGTTTCCAATAACTACAAGAATGATTTATTATCTGGAAATTCATTTTATTCTTTACATTTCCAAAACCATGTTTTCTACACACACAGCTTGTTGTTCATTCCAGGCCCAGCCACATCACTGCATTATGAGGCTACAGCAATGGTTTTGTTATTAGACTCATACCAACTTCTGTTTATATGAGGGCCATCAAGACTTTCTCCTACATAGTACTTTCTTTAACAACGAAAGACAGTGACCTGAGAGGTACTGTATTCCATTGGGATTTTTACTGTTTGTTGTCGAGGATTTTGCTGATTTGCAGTGAAACAAAGACAAAATAGAAATAACTGCTCAAAGAAGAACATTAAAAAGTCAGTGCTCATTACATTACATTACACATTAAGGAAATGACAAAATAAAGGACATCTAGCAGGATTTAGAAAAATCCATCTATGTATTTATCTTCAGTAGGCTCGACAACGCTGAGAATGCTGCTTCTAGACTTCTAAGACCAGGAGAGTGGATCACGTCACTCCAGTTCTCAGATCTTTTACATTGGCTTCCTGTTTGTAAAAATAATTAATTCTAAAATCATAATGCAAATAATAATAAAAAAAAGGAAGAAAGGAAGTGAAGGTACACAAATTGTTTTCACTAAGCAGGCCTGATTCACTGAAGGAATGCACAGAGTCCAACTCTATATTTCAGCTGAAAGGATAGAGATCATACACCATGAGCATATGACGCATCTGACCCCAAAGGCCGATGTAGTCACATACTTATCACTTCATAAACACGTACCAACAAAAGAAAAGATATAAAGTCAACTTTAATCCTTATTCTTGTCTGTCCAGCTGAGTGTTCTCACCCTGGGATAAGAACACAGGTCAGACTGTTCTTAGTTTCCAAAACAAGTTGTCTCTTGCGACAGAGATGACATTGAGAGAAATTATCTAAATGCAGAGAGTACACATTATCAGACGTATTCACGTACAGTTATTGTAGGAAAGCATATTAAACCATAAGAATTGTAATCATGAGAAATTTTTACCATTACAATCCGCTGCTCCGTCCAGACCTCTGGGCACAGTAAGCAGATCTGTCCCAGACCATCTCAGAGTCAAAGCTTAACATTGAGAAGTAGCATTTAATTTTTATGCGCCATAAATCTAAAACTAACTCCCAGAAAACTTGAGTTGGCTCCAACATTCACTTCTTTTAAATCAGGGCTTAAAACCTTCTGTTTGCCACTATTAAGTTTAATTTGGGACAATTTATTCCTATCTAGCACTACATTGTAACTGTACTGCAATTTACTTTGTTTAAATCTTTTTTAATCCTATTTATGTGTGTCTTCTGTTTCTTAATGCCTTTATGTCTTATGTAAAGCACGTTGAATGGCCTTGTTTTGAAAGGTGCTTTACAAATACGTATGCCTTGTCTTGCCTAAAGGAACAGAAAAAACACTGTTTACTAATGACATTTGCATAGGCTTGGCAAGCAACTTCCTCAAGCAATCCTACGCTACCAAGCTTAAGTAGGCTAACCTGAGCTATCTTGCTAAAGCTGAATGTACATCACACACAGATTATGGATATGTTCTAGAAGTACCAAAGGATGGTAGTGTGTTGAAACATCTGCAGCAGCTGATGTAGAACAGCCGGAGTTTAAATAAAGCCAGATTTTAATCAAATCCTTTGATTAACAACCAACCCAATACTTTTTAAACATCTCAACTTTACCTTTGCAGTCGATTATATATAATGTATTTTGCAAATATAACATATCAAATGAGTTTGAATTCCTCACTTTTTAACTGCTTTCAGCTTGTAGCACATTGCATTGTTTATTAATGCAGATGCAAGTTATATAAACCTTGATCTGTAGTTCTTTGTTTTTTTCCCCCTCATGTTAGACAAACTTTGCATAGCTGAAAGTTCACTCCACCCTATGCCACCGTCTGTTCTGAATATTCTTCTGAAACACATCTGTCAGCATACGCAGAAAGCAGGATCTGTCCTCTCATCAAATGTCACCTTAGAAAACACTTGGCGCACTAAGAAAATGGATAGAAAATGTAATTATCCTTAGCTTTGTTGTTGCATATTAATTATGCTTCCAAGTGGGAGCATGAATAGATAGCGGGATGATGGATTTAAATAGATTCCAGGGCGAGTGTCAAGTGAGGGTGTTTGTGGTACTGCACACATTTGTTTAACAAATGTATAAATGCACTATTGCAGCCTAATGGAGATAATGACTTCAGAGGTTAGAGAGGCTTTCTGGCAACTTTCTCTTTGAAACCCACAGATCCTGAAGTGACTGTGGTCAACCCATGGCTGGAAAGTTAGTGTATATACATACATACATGTTCTACTGCAGTAAAATAACTGAGATCAGGAATACACAGCTTGACCATTACGATGATGTGGCACTGTTGACAGTTACATACCGCTGCCGGCTGATCTGGTGTGAAAACTAGACCTGATCATTTTGACTTTTGTGTGCATGATCTGGATTAGCTGATTTAAAACTCACAAAATGTGTTGTTGATGCGCATTTGGGCAAAGCAATCAACTGTTTCCACTTAGCTAATCAGTGGTCAGTAGAAGAGTGTGGTTATGTTGAGTTGTTTCCAGGTGTGATTGTGTGCTATCATTTGAATTTACAGGAAGCTGACAAAGAACAAACTGCAAAATTTATGGGAGTAGTTTGAAGAATGGACAAACCAGCCGATTTTTAGTCTACTCATTTTGGTGTATTTTTGGGCCACTATGATGTGCTTTTGAACATTATTTCCTGATAAATGAACTTACCAACATTTAATATTAGTTTCTTTTGTAACTAGGCAGGCTATCTTTTGCTTACTTCAACCAAATATTTACAGTACCTTAAAAGGGAATTTTATACATCAGTCTGTTTACAGGTCTTGGGAAGTACTACTGCATATGTGAAAAAAAATTATTTTGTGGGTCCAGAGGGAGCTGTGTAAAATCTGATGAACTGCCTCAAGTCATGTCACTTCAGTCTGAGTTGGTTGGGGCTGAAGACTACAAGTTTGAAAATGAAAAGATTCTGTGTTAGAAAGAAGTGAGCTGACCAGATCTCTGTGGCCTCCTCCTCATCTCTGCTAGAGGGTAGCATAACACACCAGAATCTCTGATTGTTGGTGGTGGCGTTGTATTGTGGGTAATGTAGGCACCCAATTTTGACAAAGAAGAGGAATGTATTGAATAAGAAAGACAATATCTCTGGTTTATTTTCTCTTTTTTTACTGACATACGTAAAAATTATTTTGGGATTTCTGAGAACTTTCTGTTTTGCCTAGAAGCAGTAACATGCCTGTAATTCTGACATGGGTCTTGTTAATGTGAACACGGATCAACAACAGGAACCTTGGATTGGGAAAGAAAGACTAGCCTCACATCACAGACAGTTCAGGGTACATTAAAAGTCTTGGTGTACTTACAGTCCCCTTGAACATCAGTTATACCACCATAATTGTATTATTGTTGAGATATTAGAGGCATCAAACATTACAGTTGTTGCACATTGAAATAATTTAGTCAAAGTATGTTTCAGATTGGATGAATGTAACCCCCCAACCTCATCTATAAAACCAAACACTGATTTTCTGTCTCTAGATAGCAACAACAAAAACCACCTAATTAAATGATAGCCTTAAGCAGTTTAGTTTCCCTTTTACCACCTACTTACAGTGTTGTCTAAATTCATTAGATATAATGGAAAACTTTACAATGATGTTCTATTGCGTCTTTCCACAAGTAGTTACTGTTCAGCTTGGAGCCTTTCATGAGAAGTACACTAATCAATATGTGCTTCTATTCCCTCCCTCGCTGTGTAGATTTCAAGACAAGTTTAGGCTAAGGTGATGTCAGGGATGGAACAAAGTCGCTTCAAAGTAATTCAAACTTTGCCGGAGGCAACTAAACTGTCTGCTGTGCTCTGTGAAAGAGACGTGCTGCAAAGGAGAAGAGATATAAAGTTTATCTTCAGGGTTAAAAAAAATCACTATATCCAAACCTTTCAAAGTTTTGCAGTGTTTGAGTGAGCATTTGAAGTGTGCAAAATCCTGTGGCGGAATCTGAACATTTTATCAGCAGTTTTTATGCTTTATGAGATCACTCCCATGCTGTGTTGAAGTTGTGTTTGGCATCAGTGTGCTGTGGGGTAGTTGTTATTGCTGGTCAGGCTTGCAAGTTTTAATTATAGCCATCTTAACAAGACCAGACTCATGCCAATTGCAATTAGCTACTTGAGAGAATTTGAATCTACAGCAATCTCAATCCAAGGGACACAGTACTATGTGTTTTCTATTCTATCTATCTATACCAGACAAAGCTCGGCATTCCCCATCCAGCCCCTCTTGGTTTACTTGCTTAGTTTTGCTAAATTCCTGCATGCCTTTGGGATCATGGTTATGTTATTTGATCACATTGACACACAACAATTGAGCCAAGATAGCCTAATATTGTTGTTTGACATAACTACAGACTACACCAAATACATAAAATCTGCATTTATTATTTCTGACTCTGGGAAAAACAGTACAGTACAATTCCCCAAAACTACTGTATCTGCAAACTATCTCTTTTGGCAAATCACACACATTCGAGCTATTCTATGTGATCTCCTTTTGATAACTAATGTCACATGCCATCAAGTTAGTACACTAAAGATGTCTACCCACCTGATATATGGTTTGATTCACTGTTTGGTGGACAGGTTACGTTTACATGTTGGAATGTGCTTCTGATATGTAACCCGACCTGTTCCAGCTTTCAGATAAACATCCTCACAGGCTCGGTTCCTGTGGAGGTCAGGTCTGGGCCTGCCGCTCTCAGGCTTCAGTCTCCTGAAAGTCTGAGTCGTGTCAAGAGCTGAACTTTTATTTTTTTCTTGTGCTACCTAATTATTTTTTTCTTCTTCCTCTCATTTATTAAACAAATGTCATGATGTCTGAGGTGATGCAATCACTTCAAACACACACATTGTGCTTTAATTTGAACAGGCACACTCTGCTGAGTACTGCGCTAACTTTGGTGGGAAGTTGTTTTGTTGTCCTCAAGGCCCTTTTATTTAATTTATGATGATAATCATTCCAAGGCATCAAGTGTGATGCTCACTTTTCAAAGGGAGGTGGCTCTACAATTACTCTAGTTCCTTGGGGACATAAAGAATGCTTACATAATGTCAATTTTTCTTCCAGGGAAGTGCATTTGACTGGAAATGAAACTTTTGGACTGTGGAAAAATGCATCCTATTAAATGATTTGATGACCAGCCAAGAAGATTCAAATTGAATGGTGTCTTTCTAGAAAAACTGATGAGAGTGAATGTGGAGTTCTGGTTGTGTATGAAGGAGGAAAAAAATAAAAGAGGGAACTCTGTAACTGTGTGGATTGTTGAATATATCTTTATCTATTTATCTTTATCTAAGTCCTCATACCCAAATGTAGAAAAAAAGTTTGTCAGTGCCAGACAGCACTTGTTGAATGAGATGCAATCTGTTGTTTAAATATGGCAACTTTACCATGACAAACATTTAGAATGATTTTTTGCTACAAATACTGTAGTGTAAAAAGTAACCAATTTCTGTTATGTCCTATACAGTATATCTGTCTGTGTGCTTGCCCTTTGATTATCTGTTATTATCAGGAAGTCGTGACCAGTCAGTGACAGAAGCCCTTGCTTTAAAAAGCTCTTCTGCCACCTCCCTCACTCTCTGTTAGCAGCCTCTGCAGAAGTACAGTCTCCCTGCACCACTTTGTTTGTTCTTTGTTTTCATTTTATTTCATTTATTAAATTTGGTTAATCTAACTGTGGGTTGTCCTTCATGTTATGTCCCCCCAGCCAGGGACGTAACATCTTGGCAATAAGATGAATAAAAAATATTTCTTCAAATAAAATACTGTATTGGTTTGCGAGTACACATACACACACACAAACCTACCCAGGCCATTTGCGATAATCATATTTAAACCTATTGGAGAGGGGATGTCCTCTGAACTTATAAAATGTCCTTCTCAGTCAGATGCTGACAAATTATTTTACCAAGAACATTGCAAGAAAACACATTCTTGGTTTAAGTCTATCAAAGTTAATTATTGCCAGTATTTGGATCCTCAGTAGAACAATGTTGCTAGTCGCTCTAGGGATGGCAATGTGGGTATGTCAGTCAGTGGCTCCACCACTTGGTCTAGACTGAAATATGAAGCAAATTATGAATGGATTGCCATTACATTTGGTAACATTATCCCTGCTTCCCGTGAATCCTACTGACTTACTGACAGCAATCCTCAGATTTTTCTTCTAGCACCACAATGATGTCGACATTTGTGGTTTTGAGTGAAATAGCTTGACAACTCCTGGGTGGTCTGGCATGAACTGATGAAGTATCATCGTCAGGTCAAAAATAGAATTTGTTTTATGACCAAATACCTGTACTCTAATGATGTTCCTATCAGCATCAGTTGTACTTTGTCTTTAGTGCTACTTAGCAAATGTTAGTACATGCTAACATGCAAAACATGCATGGTGACAAACAGGTTGAACATTTTACTCGCTAAACATGAAGAATTTAGCTCATAGCCACTGTGCCAAAGTATAGCCTCACAATAACAGTTTTTAGTCTTCTCTATGTACAATTTCCTTTGTGTTAAGCTCAGAGTAAAAACATTTACAAAAATTATATATTTTTCAGTAATAGACACATTTGTATAAGTTAAAAACATTAACACTCCCTGTTCAGTCAAAATGTGTTATGTTAAGTTTGAGCTTCATAACAATAAGTACATGATTAAAGGATTACAAGTGATAGTGGCAGTAAATGTAACAGAAATCTTTTAGGGCTCAATTTTTTCTGACATTTTATTTTCAGAATCCATTTCTTTCCTTTAAAATGGGTGCTTGGAAAAGAAATACAAGTAATCTAATTTTCTATGCTGGTCAGTTTGTTTCTTGCCAAGATGTCGGAAGAGCAAGTGGGGTTAAGCCAGTCTTCAAGACCTCTGACAGCATCTGCATTCACCCTCGAATCACATGCTGTTTAGCCCAGGAGCACTAATTAAATTTGGAATCCAATTATGGAAATGGTAATGAAATTTCCAAATGGGGAAACTCGTAATCTGCTCATTGAGGTGTTTAATTACAAGCGGGTCTGTGCATTGCAGATATGTTACACCTCTGGATTTGGCGGACAGAGACATGGACACGAGTTTGATAGTGTGAGTGTGTTGGAGTGATAGAGGAAAAGATAGAAAATACTGCGTTTGTGTTTCAGGTCACATGAGGCTATGTCTGTCTGTCCTAGTAGCATGTACTCATGTGCCTGAGACATGTCTGTGATCGTGTTCTGAAAGTGTGTGTGTGTGTGTGTGTGTGTGTGTGTGTGTGTGTGTATATATACCAGGTAAACTTATGTTGTGATCTTTTTAAGTTACATGTTTTTTTCCTACTTCTAATTCAAATGTATTGACGCATACTGTGTCCACCTCAATGGCATCCACATTCATGCCAGTAAAGCCTATTTAAAACACAAAGCTAATATTAAATTGGAAATTGGAATATCAGCTAGAAATGGGAGCAAAAAAAGTGCGTGTGAAAAAGAGTGCTCAGTGTATCTCCATATAATATAGTCTTAATATTATATTGTGTTGAGAGAAGTGCTATTAACTGTCGTTGTAGTGCTCCACTCAGCTTGATACAGTCTGAGTTCCCGCTACTATGAAGCCCTTTGAATGCTCTCACTTCCTGTTTGGCAGTTTGAACACATGACCAGCAGGTAAAATGGATGCATTTGGTTAATTGAAGTTGAATCTAACAAATAAATACATTGTGTTGAATGTGTTAATAAATTCAAATTAATTGGTTATTTCATTAACAATGTTGATGATGACAGTATGCAAACAGAATTTACCAGAAATTACTTATGTACGGAATTTATACAGCATATAAATATATATATATATATAGAGAGAGAGAGATAACGCAACAAACCTACACATACATTTTACCATTGTTACAAAAGTATCTTTCAGAGATGTAGGCTATACATCACTTACAGAGATTGGGAGATCACTGTCTTATGACAGACAAGCAGCAGATGGAACAGTAGTTGTACTATTGTACTATGTACAAGTGAACTAAGATGGCAAAAGCACCATAGTTTGTTTTAACCAAACAGGTTAGATGTGAAAGCACTCTTAAACTGTTTCTCTTTTCCTTTGCAATCCTTTTCCCTTAGTTTCTTGCTTCAGCCATACAGATCTTCACCCTAGCCTGACCTTCCAACATCCAGCCTCCCTGAGGCCAGTACTCCAGTGTCTAGCTTAGCCCTGTACAGATTGCTGATTCCTGCCTTTTCTAGATGGCTTGGCTTTAATGGAGCTGGGTTGCTGGCTTGTCTGGGTCTTCACTGGTTCTTTATGTCCCTCCAAAGCATACCTGCCTGTTGCCACAGACACTGGACCCCCCTCCTGAGCAATCCTGTCTGCTTCGCCCCTTCAATGGCCTCACTTGCCTCTGGGTCACCTTAAGAAGTTATGGTTGTTTCTCCAGGCCCTCTGTTACCCTGCTGAGCTTGCTTCCAACACAGCTTTACCATGGTTATTGCATCCCAGCTCTGTGTTCCCTGCTTGGGCAGAAGCTCTCACCTACTACGCCCTTAGAAGTATGATACATACAGTGCATCTGGAAAGTATTCACAGTGAAAATATCTGCTGCCTTGACGGTCTCAAAGAGCACAGTGGCCTCCATCGTCCGTAAATGGAAGAAGTTCGGAACCACCAGGACTCTTCCTAGAACTGGCAAACCATCTAAACTGAGCGATCGGGGGAGAAGGGCCCTGGTCAGGGAGGTGACCAAGAACCCGATGGTCACTCTGTCAGAGCTACAGCATTCCTCTGTGGAGAGAGGAGAACCTTATTCACCAAT